>JAEVFN010000144.1:0-140506 GCA_030449075.1 Murraya paniculata | reverse complement strand
ATTATTATTATTATTATTATTATTTATTATTATTATTATTATTATTTATTATTATTATTAGGATTTCTTTTTGATGCTGTATGTGTTTTTACAGCATTGATAGTGGGATTAATGTGGACCCTTAGATATAAAAGTTTTAATTTCAATTATTCATTAAATATAATAGATAATTAGATAATTAATTAAAATATAGCAGGTAACTTACAGGTTACAGGTAATACTAATTTTTTAATTTGAAATTAATATTAATTTGGAAAAAAACCACCAATACCCTTAAGGTTTGCTTAAATAATCATATAAATCTCTTTAGTTTCATCTATGGTCAAATAGACCCCCTTAATATAAATAATTATTATACCTTTTGATTAAAACAATCTAAATAAATATAAATATAGTAATAGGATAAAAATAATAAATAAATATCATATGATACAAATAAAATCTTGCAATAAGTATAATTGATAAAAAAATATGTGCAATGAAAATTTTGTTAATATTAAGTTGTTATTATTCTATCCTGACGGATTAACTAAAATCTATTAATTAGGAATTTGATTTTAAGATTGATATTAATGTATCATTAAATAAGATATTGTAAAAAAAATATAAATTTTATAAATTATTACGAATGTTAGGTATAATTAATTAATTTTATTAGTATGTCATATTAATAAAAAGAATATGACAAACTAATATAAAAGAATATGAAAAATTAATAATGTTAACATAAATTTTTTAATATTGAAAATATTTTGTAAATTTTATCTTATTTTATATATTATATTTTTTTAATTTAAAAGGTTTTGTATGACCATTTAAGTAAAATTTAGAGGTGTGGATGGTTTTTCCCCATTAATTTTATAGCCTATTTAAAGTACTATATCATTCTATATTATACATCGCACTTAAGATGTTGATTTTATTGAAGTGTTATGTTATTAAAAATTAAACTTTGCATTTATAATGTACTACAAATTTAATATAAAATGTTATAAAAAATATAAAGACATTTTTTCACTAGTCAATTGTAGCTTTCTTTTACAAAATGGTATTATAAAAGACAATTGGTAAATGTAATAAAAATAGTATGGGAAAAAGTTAATAAAGGTGATTTTTCTTATAGTTATTAAAATATATGAAATCTTACACATACACACATATTCAGTACTTCTATGTACTCCTATTCATTAATAGGAGGAAAATTAAAGTCATAGTATTCTAATGTATTATGAATTGAAATGTGAAACATAAATATTTGTAAAAGTTAATTTGTAGACTAATGAAATAAACCATGTTTATTGGCATTTAATACATTAATCTAAGGTCAAATGAGATATATTATAAGATATTTCATACAGTAGTTCAATTTTGAGCATTTACATATGGTCTATTAAGCTAATAAGCCAATAAATATACCATGAGAAATCGAATGATGTTATTTATATTTCACCACTAGAGATATATATATATTCCGTTACTCTTCCGTGGCCATACATTAGAATAAATAATCTCACAGCAGAGACTTTATTCGATGGATAGATTTTGAAATTACTTTGATTATATGATAACCGAATTATCTTATAACATTAAGGATATGATCTAAGTACTATTTTAGCAATTTGAGTTTTGTATTAAGTCTTTAAATTAATTAAATGTTTAAATTCTTTCATGTTTGGCTGAAATTACTACTTAATAAAACTACGAAAAGCTTATAATGAATGGCGTAGGACATAATAAAATAAACTTTAAAATGTAATTAAACATTCATATGAATTTGTATAATTAAGCAAATATATTCAAGTAAAATTATGAGAATATTTGAAATTATAGGGGTTGTCACTAAAATTCCCGGCCAATTACACGATCTAGGTAGTTTATTCTAACAAATACAACTTGTTAACCACTTTGACTTTTGGAAGAATGAGTTCCTATCAGTGGAAAACTCAATTCAACTCATTACTTTATAAAACAACAATATCTCATCGGAGATCAAGTTTGAGTGGAGTTTTTGATCAATTAATCTGACTAATTTGAGTGGAGTATTTTGCCAATTAATTAAGTTTTTGGTTTTCAAAAAAATTTATGTTTAAGGAAAATCTGGGAGCTATCACTGCAAGAAAGCGATGGATATTGATCACCAAGGTTAGTATGTATATTTCTTTATAATTTGATATTTAGATTTTTTATGATTAGTTTGCTGTTGAGTACAGTGATAGTTATGAGGAGATTTCGACTATGTAATCATGTAATGACCACGTTTTAAAATCAAACACATGTTCGATTATTTATCCAAAAAAAAAAATAAAAAAACATGTGGAAAGATAAGAAAATTGAGCATATAATGTCTAGCAGTAATGCATTGTTTAAGTCATTTATCTATCCAATCTTTTAAATAGGTTGCTTCAATGTTTCTGAGCAGTCTGCATGTTTAAGTCATATCTTAATGCAAAAAATTGAAATTGAACATTGTAAATTATTTGAACTTCTAACAAATGGAGCTTTCTAGGGGTATATAGCTTGTTTTTGTTCTTAAGGAATTGATATCAGTTAATTCAGAGACTTCGGGCCTTATGTAGTTTGAAGATAGCTGTGACCTTTGTACACTAAATCCTGAATATCTCTAAGAAGAGAAGTCCGAATTTGATTATGTAAATTTCTTCCAAGTAGACACATTTATCTATCCAATCATATATAGTATGCAATCTCATATATATAGATCATACAGTTAAATCTTAAACTTTGGCTGACAGTCATGGACTTGGTTGCTTCAATGATTCTGAGCAGTCAGCATTCTTTAAGCCATATCTTCATGTAGAAAACTTCAATTTGAAAACCGTAAAATTATTTGAACTCTTGACAAATAAGCTTTCCAGAGATGTATAGTTTTAATTTTATTCCTTGTTAAGTGATATCAGTTAATTCAGAGACTTCGAGCCTTGTGTAGTTTGAAGATAGCTGTGACCTTTGTACACTAAATCCTGAATATCTCTAAGAAGAGAAGTCCGAATTTGATTCTGTAAATTTCTTCCATAAGTAGACACATTTATCTATCCAATCAATATAGTATGCAATCTCATATTATAGATCAATACAGTTAATCTTAAATTTTGGCTGACTGTCATGGACTTGGTTGCTTCAATGATTCTGAGCAATCAGCATTCTTTAAGCCATATCTTCATGTAGAAAACTTCAATTTGAAAACCGTAAAATTATTTGAACTCCTGAAAAATACAGCTTTCTAAGGATATATAGCTTGTAACTTTTATTTGATTAATTGATACCAGCTAAGTGAAAACTTCGGGCCTTGTGCTGTTTGAGGACAACTGTGACATTTACTTATCCATCATATCTAATGTCTAATATTATATATTATAGATCAGTACAATTTAATCATGCAAATTTGCTAATAAAAAAAATTTCAATATTGTTTTTGTAGTTATCAACCAAACTTCCAAAGAAGCAGAGTTTGACATTCCTTCATCACATGATATTCCTTCAACGGCTAGGACAAACATTCTACCAAGTGTGGATGATTCCGCATGTTTCAGGACCTATTTCTTCATGACCATGCATGATGCATGCGATACTTTTAACCTTATGCACCGCCTAACATAGCAGCTTCATCTGTTAAAAATATAACAAATACTAAGTTCAGCACCGTAATGAGTCATTCAATTGTTACCTTCACCGGTGCAACAGCACCAACAGAGAGAGGCCGCAACTGCTCGCGAGACGAATGAGATGACTAGCGTGGGTGATTTGCAAGTGATGGGTGCTGGCGGCAAATAACGGTGAAAGTGAGACCGTAAGAGACTGACCGTGCGTGAGGGATGCTCCGTGACGACGTCGGGCCGTCGTCGTAACCGTGAGAGGCTGCGAGATAGACAGATTGCCATGCGTGAGGCCGTGATTGATTTGTCCGTGGGGGAGATTGCTGCTTGTTTGTGATTAACTACAAATTAATTATTTACTTAATTACTTAATTCATGGTTACTCACCCTTTGACTTTTTCCGTATGGCTGCCAATCTCTGTAACCCTTTGGAGCCTCTACGCCGTGAAGGACAAACCTTAGACCATTGCTGCAAATACTCAACGCAACAAAATGACAATACTATGAAAACACGACTTTGCAATAGTTGTCAAGAAAACTTGAGTCTCTTTTGTTTGATCATTAGAAAATAGATAGTATTAAAGAATCTAATTGTAAATACATGAACGTAAGAGATAAAGAGAGATATTGTATTTTACTGTATCTCTATTTCATTCTCTTTTAAATTTAAAATTACCTTTTTAATAGGTTTCTTAACCGGTTAACATAATTTTAAAACATTAAAATTTTTCATTAATAAAAATAATATGTACCATTGATTAGATCTAACGGTATAATATCTTACACTATTGATACCGTAAAAAATTACAGCATCATAGAGGGACCCTTATTTATTATTATTATTATTATTATTATTATTATTATTATAAAACCTATTGCTGAAAAGTCCTAGACCCAAATTATTCAAGAAGAAAATAGCAGAGAAGCAAAGGGAAGGACGACAAGAAGACACATAATAAAAGATAAAAAGATCCGGTTTACTTGCACTTGAATTTAATTATAAATGATGAATAGAGTACGGATATAAGAACATATATTTGCATCTTTTTATATAAATATTCAATTTTATTATTGCTTTTGTGCTATAAAGTAAATGAACCTCTAGGCAACGAGGAAGTCGCTTTAATGAGAATGTTGAGCTATCTTTTATTGATTGCAATTGGTTGATTATAGATTTGAAAATAGAGAAATCTAGTAGATTAGATATAGAACAAACAGAAAACAGAAATTACCTTACCGGATTGTAACTACAAAGGAGAGTAGCGGGTGTAATACAAATGACAAAAAGAGTGGTATGCTGCACCCGGCACAACCGTAGCTAGATCAACCTTTCTGTGTGTCTTCAGTAAGTTCCGGCCAGAAAATTATAATGCTACTGATATTTGGAACTCAAAAGTGCCCTAATTAAGCTGTGAGACTGGAAAGCACAATTAGGCATGGAATCGAAGTTCAATTTTGTTTGGTTTAAGTTTTAAATTAGTTCTGTTTAATTCGTATGAAAATGATTATTGTTAGTTATGCTATAGAAATAATTAGTTATGAAGAGAATCAATTAAACATGTAGTAATATTTATTTTTAGAAGTGCTGTGAGTTTTAAAAACAGTCATGTGCATTTAGTAACTCTTACTGTTAAATTCCTGTAAGAATTAAATGATGGAATTAGATAGAATATTGAATAAATTTTATTTATTTACAAGTTTATTAAACATATATAAAAAACATTTTGATTGTTGTATATGTAATAATTGATAACTAAAATAAATATTTTATAATGTTAATTTTATTTCTTTCTTTGGTCATCTCAATATAATTGATAATAATAATAATCTCTTCAAAGTCAATGCTTTTATTTCCTAATTAATAAGGATAATTTTAAATTTATAATATATATGAGGATATAGGTGAATTGTCTTAAATATAAAAGTGATCATTAAAATTAGATTTTAAAAAGCTATTATTTCCCTGCCTTTAAAATTTACTGTAAAATAAGGTAATTTTACCCAAAAGTAATTTTTAAAAAATTTATCAAACACTAAAATTAACTTTTAATTTTTTTTAAAATAATTTTTAAACCTCCTGAAAATGATCCCAAACGAGCTTTAAATTAGTCCATTATAATGCCATTAAGTTGACTAAACTATTGCGTCCTACGTCTTTTTTAATAATTAAAACTATTGTGTGCCAATAAAATTGTGTGATATTATCTGTATTAGTGTAATTAGTTATAATTAAAACTATCATGTGCCAATAAAATTGTGTGATATTATCTATATTAGTGTAATTAATTATATTCTCTCTTTATTCTTGAATAATTTTGTGAAACAAACTCTACATATTAATTAGTAATTAATTATATTCTCTCTTAGTCTTGAATACTTTTGTGAAACAAACTCTACATATTAATTAGCTAATTGTTATTGCTCGCAAGGAGAACTAAAATCTTAATAATAAAACGATCATAGCTTGAACTACAGACCCCTGCATGCATGTTGAGTAACTTTATTATTGACCAAGCCTTGATCAGCCATCCGTGGACACACCGCCCACTGGTGGTGGTGCTTTAACCACTGTAGCAACACCCTCTCACTTCCAGCGACCACCTCACTGATCGGCAGCACCCCTAATGCCCCTCACCGGCTCCCTTTATGAACCTTAGTTTGCGGCTAACCAACCCAAAACATAGTTGATTTAAAATCACAAGAGCAAACCCTTCTCTGCTCACAATATAAATATCATTTTTAATGAATTGTTCAATGTTCTTTCTTTAGAAATCAAGAAGAACAGGAGAGGCAACAACATTCTTTTTGTTTTACTCTCCGGTTTCTTTTTTTTTTATTATTATTTGGGAATTGACAACCATACTTGGAAACTCACGTGGAGAAATTGATTTAAAATCAACTTCCCTCAACTACTAGTAACTGTATATGGTAACTACTTAATAGTTATCATGCATGGGTATGGTCGGGTCAGGTCGACCCATCATGGGTAACCCAGCAGTCCGATATCTTGCACTGGCACATGATGGGATGACGTAGAAATAGCATAACAGTAAATAAATAAACAATGAACAATCACATATCACTAATCATACAGCCAAATACACCATGTGACCATGAACATATCCAAAAACCCATTCGAGGAGCCAAAACATATATCTCACTTGCTAATCCAGATAAGAGATGTTTTAATTGCAATCATATGCAAGAAAATTTCAGCATATGTTCATTGTATACCAGATTTAATTCATTTCAATACTCAAGCATACTAAATGCTTTACAATTTTGATATCCAAAAAATATTATACAATTGGTCGACAAAAGAACCACATAATAGAAAAAAAAAATTAAATATTCTCATTACGCTCATGTCCATCAATCTAGAATGATCACTTTCCTAGTCATGTTTCATAGATCGAATCATGTCAAGTTATAGATAACATGCTAAAGTAGCAGACACCAACTTGATATCTCAAAAACACAATTGATAGTAATAAGGATACCATGGTTGACTTGCAGAAGTCACATGGAACTTACACAATGAAGAAGAAGGGAGATTCTCTCATTTTATATTTTGGTCACTAAGCATGTGTCCTATGATTCATGTGCTATAGTGAATCTTCCATTTCAGGGTTATGTCTCATTAATGTAATTCACTATACAGATCTTGGTCCAGTCGTTCTCCTCCAGCGTCCGACTTGAGTTCTTAAATTGAATGCTCTTTTTTAGTGTCAAAATAAGATCTTACATCTGGCATTAATCAGGTCTCTATGATGGTAGGGTACATCATAGTCAGTCATTGAGAAATATCGTTTATGACCTCATCTTGATTTTGATGAAGGCAACAAATTTTGTAGAATAGCCCATTTTATTAGGCTTTTTGAACAAATACATTGTCTCATTATTCTACTTATCTCAACTTAGCTTGCTCTAAGAGCAAGTGAGGCGATCGCTCGTGTAAGAAAGCATGTCATGACCCGATAACATACTCTCATATGTGTGTAATTATACCTTTCATAAAATAAATTGAAATAAGAGAATTTTAAACATCATTGTATTTGAAAACAATTCATATAATAAAGATGTTCCCAAAAAATAAATACATCTAAGCAATGTAAAATTACAATCTACGTAGCCCCAATGACAGAGCATGAGAGGTGAATACATCCCTTGTGACAGCTTTGGTAAGTGGATCAGGTATTATACTATGTGTAGATATCTACTGTATGGCTACTTCCTTCTTAGCCAAAATGTCTATTATAACATTTTATTTGGGCTCAATGTGCTTCGACTCACTATGGTATTTAGCATCCTTGGAAAAAGAGATACCAGCTTGACTATCACAATAGACAATTATTGGACTAGCATTACTAATATTAATTTTTATGTCCTTTACAAATCTTTTAAGCCACACAGCTTCTTGTACTATTGCAGAACATGCAATATACTTGGCTTCCATCGTCGATAAAGTCGTGCATGTTTGCTTCTTGCTACTTCATATAATTGCTCTTCTATTTAGCAAGAATACATATCTCGAGATCAATTTGCAGTCATCCAAATTGCCACCCCAGTCGGCATTTGAATATCCAATAAGTAGCAAACCACTTCCTTGATAGCATAAAGAATAATTTATAGTGCCTCTTAGATTTACTAAAATCCTCTTGACAGTACTCCAATACTTTTGACTAGGAGTAGACTAGTATCCACTCACCAGTTCTACAGCATCATTTTTTATGGCAGACATAAGACTTCCAATGGCATTTGCATAAGGAAATCTAGTCATTCTCTCCTTTTTTTTTTTTTTTTGAAGAGTCTTAGAACCATATTGAGACTAAAAGATTGTCTTTTAGCTATTGGAATATCTTTCAGCTTACAATCAACCATGTTGAACTTTGTATGGATTTTCTTAATGTAAGGCTCTTGTGATAGTGCTAGAAATTTCCTTGAAAGATCCCTAAAAGTTTTGACTCCTAAGATAAGTTGCTTCGCCTATATCTTTCATGTCAAAATTTGAGTATAGCCAATCTTTAACACTTTTGACAAACTCTTTACTATTTCTAGCCAATAGTATATCATCCACATACAAAAACAATATCGCAAAATGTCTTCAAACCTCTAAATATACACAAAATGGTCTTCCTCAACCATCCTGAAGTTATAAGAAATTACAACTTGATGGAATTTAAGGTTCTACGTCTAGAGGATTGTTTAAGGTCATAGATAGATCTTTTGAGCTTGTATATTGATAACTCTATAAAATAAGAGTTATCTTGACATAATTAGACTTAAACTAATATTACTTAGAAAGTAAATAATGTGTTTTTATTGTATTTTTAGTTACATTTTGCATGGACAGTTGTTTAAGTTTAATTGGTTGTATTTTAGAATACTTTGTACTCTGATTATGTGCATGATTATAGGAAACCAAAAAGCTCAAGCTTTATAGTTGGAAAGCTGTAGCAACAGACTTGTAGAGATTACAAAAGAACTTGGTTGCAAAGAAAATAAAACAACTATGAACAAAAAAGATGCTGCAGCAATTCTGTAGTAACTGTAGATGAGATTTCAAGCGCGTTTACTGAAAGATTGCGATCCAAGGTTTCCAAAAAATGACACGGCTATAAGTTTCTAATTGCCCTAATTCTGAGTTATAAAAAGGAGCATGCATGAAAAGAAAAAGGAGGAGTCATCATTAAAAAAACAACCAAAAAACAAAAAAGAAAACAGAGAAAAAAGAGATTTGAGGATTATAACAGAGGAGTCAAGGAGAAAAAAAAGGAGAAATCACAAGATGAAACAGAACTCAATCCTTCATCTTTATTTTCTTGTTTTATTTTATCTATTAGAATGTATTTGATGGCTCAAACAAGTCTTGTTACTGTTTTGTCACAAATCATGAACTAACTTGATTGTGGTTGAGTGATAAACAAGTTTAATAGTTACTTAACTGATATTTGCATGTTGCTCTATATTTGCTATATTATTTTGTCTTATTTTACTTATTACAATTTCTTATTTCGGCCGACCACTCATTTAGTGGATACTAGCTAAGAAGAAGCTTCAAAAAAGTTTTAGACTAGGTTTCCAAAGTTGACTTAGTGGAACAAATTAAGACAATACGTGGCTTTAGATTGGGTTTCCCAAGTTAAGTTAATTTCGATTTGAATAGGGTCATGCTTGATCTAAAATTAATAAACAAACTAAACATAGGGATTCACCTTGAAGGACAATTGGAACCTAAAGCACATAATGCTATATCTAATGTTAGCATAACAACTAGTCATTGCTAGGTTGCATTTAGATATAAAACAGGTTACAGCTGATGATGCATGAGGGATTATATTCAGTATTGTTGTAGAAGCTGTATCAATGATACAGTAATTGAAAAAATAGTCAAAAACCATTAAGTGAGTTTAAACACTCAACTACGCCTTCTCTATTGAGTTGAACTTTAGTGTATTGAATTTTGTTTGTTACATCATTAATCTAGTTAGTTTCGTTAATTATTTTATTTTAATTTAGACTGAAATTGTACTAGTAAGACTGGTGTAGCAAATCCATTAACATCAATCCCTGTGGAGACGATCTGAATGCTCATCAGTACATTACTTGTTTTATACACTTGCACATTGACACATATAGCAGTAAGATAATCAACAAGTTTTTGGCACTGTTGCTGGGGATTTAATGCTTATTGTGATTTGTAGAGACAATTTTAGTTCGTGTAAAATATTAAATTTCTTTTAATTTTTTTTTTTGTGTTAACAGAAGTGCTCTAGCAATACTTGTATGCGTAGGTACAAACCTATTAAATTTTAGTTTGATCCAGAAATTGAAAAGACTGCAAGAAGTTTGAGAAAAGAGCATAGAAATTTAAAAATTGCTACAGACATTGATAATCTGCATGATATGGGGAATTTGACCCCTCGAGGAAAAATACAATCAATCAATGTATAAGGAGGTCAGAATGGCAAATGACAGAGACAGAACCATTTGAGACTATACACCGTTGACTCCTCAAGCCATAAATCCTGAAATATTTAGACCAAAAGTGCAAGCTAATAATTTTGAGCTCAAACCAATGATGTTTCAAATGCTTTGGACAGTGGGACAATTCAATTGATTGCCATTACAAGATCTTTATCTTTACCTTAAACTATTTTTGGAAGTAATAATGCTTTCAAAATTACTAGAGCATCACAGGAAACATTGAGGCTTAGACTTTTTTAATTTTGTTTAAGGGATCGAGCAAAAGCATGGTTGAACTCTCTACCACCAAACTCCATCAATACATGGAATGACTTGGCTAACAAATTTTTAATGAAGTACTTTTCACCGCCCAATAATGCAAAATTGAGAAATGAGATCACATTTTTCCATCAACTTGAAGATGGAATTTTGTATAATGCATGGGAGAGATTCAAGGAGTTACTTAGGAGATGCTCTCATCATGGTATTATTTGCTATATATAATTAGAAACATTCTACAATGGTCTAAACCCAAGCACTAGATTGATGGTAGCCACTTCAACAAATGGGGACTTCTTATCCAAGTCTTACATAAAGCTTACGAAATTTTAGAAATGATAACCAACAACAACTATCAGTGACCATCGACTAAACAAGCTACAACAAGAGAAATAGTATGAGTCTATAATGTAGATGCCTTGATGGCGTTATTAGCCCCAAGTAACCTCGTTAACAAATATAGTGAAAACTATGACTATTGCTCTAGTAACTATCAACCAAGTTACTGAAGTATCTTGTGGTTATTGTAGAGAAGGCCATCTATTTGATAATTGCCCTAGATACACAAATAGCCCTAGATATACCTCAGTAAACTATATGGGCAACTTCAACAGATAGAACCAGAACAATTCTTACTCAAACACCTACGATCCTGGATGGAGACAACACCCAAACTTCTCATAGAGTAATCAAAATCAACATGCTGCAGTAACTAGTGGTCAAAATAGACCTATTCAACCACTTGAATTTCTCCAGCAAAATCAAGGGCAAAGAAGCACTAGCAATGAACAACTCAGTTCTCTTGAAGCTTTGATTAAAGAGTACAACATGAAGAATGAAGTAGTTGTCCAAAGCCAAACAGTGACTCTAAGAAACCTAAAAATTCATATTAGACAACTTGCTACAGTATTAAACAACAGACCTTAGGGTAGTTTACTCAGCAACACACAAGATCCAAAGTGATTAATTTAAGATTAAGAAAAGATGGTCATATTCCACTCGGTGTGTCACAAAGAAAAGTTGAACCCATTTCAACCCAAGAAGTAATTCAAGTTGAAGAAGAGCCACGACATCCCACTTTCAAGCACACAGATGTGAATAGCCAAGCTACAACATCAATAGAAAATGAAGATCCAGTACCTGTTAGAGCAGATGCTGGAGCACTAACTACATCAGTTTAGAGCATGGCAAAAGAGAAGCAGTCTGTACAACCTATTACAACACAACAGTTTAGGCACCCGCGACCTTTTCCTCAAAGATTTCAAAAACAAAAGTAAGACAAGCAATTCAATTAATTTTGGAAGTGTTGAAGCAGTTATATATCAACATTTCTTTCATAGAAGCTTTAGAACAAATGTCAAATTCTGTGAAGTTCTTAGAGGATATCTTGGCAAGGAAAAGAAGGCTTAGAGAATTTGAAATAGTTGCTCTGACACAAAAATGCAGCCATATGCTTCAGAATAAAATCCCTCAGAAGCTAAAGGATCCAGGCAATTTTACAATCCCAGTGATTTGGGAGCTAGCATCAATCTCATGCCTTTATCAATGTTCAAGCAATTGAGAGTTAGGAAAGTTGGACCAGCAACGGTCACTTTGCAACTTGCTGACTGATCTCATGCCTATCTAGAAGGCAAGATTGAAGATGTGTTAGTGGAGGTGGACAAATTTATTTTTCTAGTGGATTTCATAGTGTTAGATTTTAAGGTAGATAAAGAAATACCAATCATTCTGGGTAGATCCTTCTTAGCCACAGAAAAGACTGATTGATGTGTAAAAAAGAGAATTGACTATGTGGGCTAATGATTAGCTTATTTAGATATGAATTTTATTTCTAAGAATTCTAGTGAGGATGAGGATCAATTTTCATATGATCCTATTAATATCCACACCCACTTTCATTTAGATGTAGTTATTGACATTTTTTAGGCCAACAGGTTGTTAGTTCTTCCTAAGACATTTGTCTTGTCATTGATTGAAAGTATCATAACAGTAGGAAGCATATTTTCCCTCCAGATACTCTGCATCCCTATGATTAATTACATTATTTAGAATATTTTTTAGATGAGGATAAGCTAGATTCTACTTGTTTAAGGATAGAGAAGGCCTTCTTTTCTTAATTTGGTAAGACTTAGACATTCTAATCTTCCCTATTTTTTGTAGAGATGATTCAAGATGGGACCAAGTGATTCATTGCTGGGTTAGTCATTCTTTACTCCCTAATCATATTTTAATTTCCTATGTATATGTTAGTTGTTCTATTTCTATGTTAGAGGTTTTGTGGAATGCCTTAGTCTCATTTGTTGATACTTATAATACTCCTTGGATGGTTGGAAGGGAATTTGATATAGTTCAGTGATTGTTTAAGATTTTTGGTGGTTATGCTTAACCTCAGACTGCTTTGGATGCCTTTAACCTTGGCTTAGAGGATGTTGCCTTTGTAAAGAATCCTTTTACTTAGATAATAGGTATACTTGGAGGAGCCTTGATAGGGTGGTGTGTAACTCACTGTGGTCTAGTTTATGTTTAATTTTTAAAGTATTTCAAGTGAATCGCCCTGCTTCCAATCATTCTTCATTGTTATTATCTTGCGACGGAGATTTGGCCAGAGGACCATCTAGGTTCAATATTCTTCATGCTTAGCTTAAGCATTCCGATTTTCTAGTTGTTTTTAGATGGTCTTTCTGCTCTAGTGCTAGGTTGTAAGATGTGGACTTTTTAGCAAAAGCTCATTCGCCTAAAGCTTTGCTTCAAAGTTGTAAGATGTGGACTTTTTAGCAAAAGCTCATTCACCTAAAGCTTTGCTTCAAGGCATAGAACAAGGATGTTTTTGATAATGTTTTTTAGCAGGTTAAAGAGGTTGAGGAAGAGATGGCTCAAAAAGAGAGGCAGTATGATTTTTCTAGATCTATTGAGCATAGGGTTGTTTTTTCGAAGGCTAAGGCTCGGCCGTAGCATGCTTTATTATGTGGTAGATTATTTGGAGGCAGTAGTCTAGTGTTCAGTAGGTCTAAAATGGGGATGCCTATACTTGACTTTTTCAAATGATGATTTGAAAGAAGTGTCAGTTGTTCCGCGTTCATCAAATTCAGGATGCTTCTTCAATGTGGCTCTCTGAGGCTTTTGTGTTGCTAGTTCTGTCGTTGAGTAGGGGTGGGCAAATCGGATTTTGATTCAGGTCGTTCAAGTTTCAACTTGGGCTATAATAAGTTAGTTCAGGTTCACAATCAGATCGGATTGGATCGGTAATTCTTGTTAAAATCTCAATTTGGGCTATTTTAGGTTAGAACTATTCAATCCAAAAATTCATATTAGTTCAAGTTAAAATGGGTTGGAACAATTCAATCTAAAAAATTCTTGCCAATAACCACCTAAAATCCAAAAATCTTAAATCCAAACATACTTAACAACAAATATCAACTACCAAGATTCCTTAACAACATTTCAACAAGTCTCTTTAAAGTTCACAAAACATAAAACATGTAGTCAAGTACAATAAAAGTACTGAAATTACAAATTTGAAATTCAAAATGGCAATCATAATCAATAATTTCATCTCCATCAACACATCTCCACATGACAAACAATATTAATAACCCATCTCCAGCACCATCAAGGCATCAACACTCAAGACAACACCTCCGGAATTAGCAATAATTAACCACCACCAATGAAATCATGCAACAATGGCCAAAAAATGAAGCAAATTAGTCATTCTACAAAACAATAAAAAAATTAATTGACATTTAATAAAATCACTCAATATCCCTTAATAATGTGTATTCTCAATACTACTAGTTGTGTAATTGATTATTATGCTTGATCTAAATCAATCTACATAGTTACATACCTACTATTGCAACAAGTCTTCTTATTAGAACACTTGGATGGTCAGCTTATGTTAATTTATGAAGCTATACATGAAATAAAAAAACTTGAAGTAAATAACTCTTAAAGTAAACAAGTCTTAAAAGTAAATAAGTAATCATTTATACTTATACCTTCTGTAAGAGTATCCATGAACTCGTTTTCCTCAACATGTTTGTTGTTGAATCCATAAAAAGTGAAGACTGCAACTAATTTTGCGTCAGTATCAGTGCTTCCACCATATCAGGAGTCATAGAACTCCTATACTCATCTAAAATATGACCTCCCATGCTAAAACGAACTCAAATGCCACAGTAAATACTAGAATGGCAAGCACATCTCTTGCTATTTGTGACAAAATTGGGTATTTCAAACTATTAACCTCCCACCATAGCAAAATATCAAATGGAGTACCCAATGCATTAGGTGCTTGATATTTAACCGGTTTCATCAAGTAAAAATCCAACTCATTTGATAATTCTACATGATCTCTGGTGACAGCAACCATCTCAATATATTTGGAGAAAGGATTCTCAAATGTCGCATCTTCTTCATCCATAGAAGTTAGCCTACTACTATCACTAACGCCAACACTTGCACTTGCACTAGCACTTGGCTTTAAGTGTTGTATGCTTCAGGAAGCTTTTTTAACACATCTTTCACAATATTTTTCATCTCAGCACATTTTGCATTATCCTTGCCATATAAAGTCTCAAAGAAAATGTTGCTAAACTCATTTTCCGCTGGGATCTAATACAAAAGCAACAACCAATAACTTGTTTATCTTTGAGGCCTCTAACAATACTTCGCAAATTTCACCTTCAGGCTACTTGCCATCATACTAAAGTGCAGATCAAGGCTGTCCGCTATTGTATTCAAGACCTTTTCAACTTTGTATATCTCGTTGTAGCAGAAAATGAATGTCACCCTTAGAGAAAAAGAAAATGTCAATGCGGCATCATAAAAAACCTCAAAACTTGACCAACTAACGAGCATTATCCCAATCATAACTTCCTAGTGGTCTTACCTTTTTCTTCTCATCTTCTTCTTCATAAAATTAAGCATCATAAAGCTTTTCCTCATTTGTCATTCCATCAAATGCCGATCTAAACATCAATGTTATTGTCAACATCATATATGTGGAATTTTAGCTAGTTGGACAATTTAAAACCACACTTCCTCTAGAAGGTTGACCATTCTACCCCAAAATCTTTTCTTGCTCCACATGAATTTGAAATGCTTTTAATCTTGCAGTGGATGATCTCACATACTTCACAGCATTACGAATACTAACAATATTGTCATCTAGATTTTTCAACCCCTCATTAAGAAAAAGGTTCATAATATGCACACAACAACGGACATGCATATAGTCAACATTTAATGCTAAAGCATCATCTCTCCAAGTCTTCAATTTATTCTTCAAATAACTAATGGCAACCTTATTTACACTTGCATTGTCCACAGTAATTGCGACCACACTCTCTATGCCCCAATCAGGCAAACATTTCTCAAGCTGCTTTCTAATCCTCTCCCCCTCGTGATAAAAAATTATGTTAAAACTAATGACCCTTCCATGTGCCTACGAATCTCGGTCAACAAAGAGAGTTTTTATCACTATATAACTAGTTGTCGTGATGGATGTCCAAATATCAGCAACAAAGAGACTTTGTGCTTCTTATTTCAATAGATCTAAAATACCTCAGGGCTTTTAGAGTACTTTGTTGGTTCTTCTACCTAAGAAGGACTTCCCTGCTACTTGGGCAAACTTTTTGCCTGTCAGTCCTTATAATGTCAGCAATAAGGTGCTGAGTAAGCTGTTGGATGCAACTCCTTGCTTTTCTTTTTCGTATTATATCTCCATCCCAAAGTAGCCTTGTTCCGAGTCGGGTGCTGCATGATGATGTCTTGTTGGTCTAAAAGCTTGTTCATGATATAAACTATTAAATTCAGGGTGCCAATGTGGTTCCTAAACTGGATATGGCCAAGTCTTATGATAAAATGTCCTGATCCTTTATTCTTCAGATGATCCAATGCCTTGGTTTGTCTTTGATCAAGCAGACAATTTATAGGCCTTGGCTTTCAGTGTCGGTTAATAGGTCAGTCAAGGTGGTCTTTGATAGGGCGAACCCCTATCTCCTTGTCTCTTTTATTATTGCTACCGACATTTTATCTCAAGGATTGGATCACTTATATTCTTAGTACCTTTCTCTAAGGTACGCTACGACCATTCCTATGCTTGTTTCCTATTTGAGCTTTGCTGATAATATTGTTATCTTTGCAAATGGGTGCTGATTCAGTCTTCAATGTCTTATGGATTTTTACATTTTCAAGAGGTTGTTTTGGGTCAATTGATCACGTTAGCCAAAGAGTAGTTTTTATATTAAGGGTCAGGCTTCAGCATCTCATAAGGCAATAGTTCAGTCTGTTACTGGTTTCTAACCATAATAGTTTTCATTTACTTATTTGGGTTTTCTGGTGTGTGTAGGATGTGTGCGGATTTGGCATCTTGATGGTATGACCTGGAAGGTAAGGTGCAGGACTTTTAGGTGGGACAGTCAACTGCTTTCTTTAGGGGATAGGCTTGTGCTCATTCAACATGTGCTTTTGTCTATACTGCCTCATCTTTTTCATGTCCTTTGGCCACTTGCCGTGGTCATTCAGCATCTTAAGTGGTTATTCACCAGATTTTTATGGTGTGATATGAATTCTCAGTGATGCATTCACTAGTGCAGATGGTCGTCTATTTGTTTCCCAGTGGCTGAGGGTAGTCTGGGGGTTCGTTCTTTTTTCAACTGACTGATGCTTTCAAGCCAAAGATGTGGTGGTGTTTCGGCACCAGCACTCTCTTTGGGTTCCCTTCATGGAGTCTAAGTATTGTAGAGACGAGCACCCAAGTATGGTTCAATTTCGCTATCCTACTTCACCTCTTTGAAGATGATTATGCTATATTTGTCGTATTGCTAAGCCTCATCTCTGTTGGCTAGTTAGATCTGGTGATAGTAGTTTCTAGTATGATTGCTGGCTTGGCTATGTGCATCGATTTTTCTCTAATCTTATTTCAACATCTTAGAAACACGATCTTTCTTTCAAGAGTTCAATAAAGATGCTGATCATATTATAAATTGCATGATGCAGGATATGGTACATGACTTTTCCCTATATATTAGTGAAGAATTAGTCATAACCTCTTTTGATGAAAAAGTTTGTCATTCAATGTTAACTCTCAGAGAAGGAGCTTCATTTGCTGTCACCATTTGTGAGAATAAGAGATTGCGTAGTCTCTTAATTGGAGGTTATGTTGACTATTCCTCATTTAATAGTAGTAATCTTCTACAAGTGTTATTTGATGAATTGACATGTTTAAGGGCATTACATATAAGTAATAATTCGTTTTAAGTGCAATAATTTATTCAAAATGATTTCACGAGATATAGGACAATTGGTATAGAGACACTACCGGAGATTTTGTGTAAGTTGTATAATTTACACAAGCTAGATGTCAGCTTTTGTACTAAACTTAGAGAATTACCTTCGGGATTGGCAAGTTAATGAACTTGAGGAGTTTACTAAATGAATTCACTGATTCGCTAAGGTACATGCCAATAGGGATTTCAAGACTAGCCGGTCTTCAAATATTGCAAAAATTTGTTGTGGGTGGACGCGTTGATGACAGCAAATTATGCAGGATTCTTGAAATCTCTTAAGAAACTTCAACTCCTCCGAGATTGCAGAATAAGTGGGCTGGGTAATGTGTCAGAGGCCAAGAGACCAGAACTTTACAAAAAGAAAAACCTTCTGTTTTTGAGACTTCAGTTTGACGGGGAAGATGATGAAGATGATGAACAACTTCTTGAAGCCTCACAACCGCCTCCAAACCTAAAAGAATTATGGATTTGGCTTTACAGGGGCAACGTTTTCCCAACTAGTTCATTTCGCTAACCGATCTGAGGGATTTATCACTCGGCTGGTGAAACAAATGTGAGCATTTGCCTCCTTTGGGAAAATTGCCATCTCTTCGTATGGGGACTTGAGTATAAAGAACGCGGGTGATGAGCTTTTGGGAATAGAAAGTACTTCATCATCATCTTCATCTTCACTCAAAACTTGGGGAATGGATGACTTAAAGGAGTGGGATTACAGGAGTACGAGAAAGGGAAACACCGTCATCATGCCACATCTTTCTTTCTTGCAAATTGAGTCTTGCCCCAAATTAAAGGTGCTGCCGGATTACCTTCTTCAGACGACAGCACTGCAGGAATTGAAGATTTATTTTTTCCAATTCTAGAAGAACGGCTGCAGGAATTGATGACTGGCCTAAGATAAGAGGTCCATAAATAAATTGACGATACCAATTTCATATGATAGGAGGTCCATAACTAAATTCTCAAACGGCTACGATTACCATCCCCCCGCAGGTAATTTTTTCTTCCCTCTGTTTGACTTTGTTGTTACTTTGTTTGCAAGGAAATTAAGAAAATATTTCTTTTTGAATTCAAATTATATATTTTCTAATGTTTTGATTTCGATCTAGAATATTTCCAGTCACTTCAACCATTAATGACCGGATCTGCTATGTTTTTGCTTAAATGCATTCTCTAAATTCAAATGTTCTCTAAAGAAATTAGAGCAGCAGAAGGAATAGTGATGGCCGAATCTGCTCTGTTTTAATTCAAGCAGCTAATGCTTTTTTCAAAATTACTTAATTATGGTTGAATTTCTTCCTGAAGACATGATGAGTATCTCATGATTGTTAAGGTGGATTTTGAAAAACATCCTTTTTTTCTCACTTGTTTCAATGTTGGTTGTAATAACAATTTTAACTGTCAGGTGTATCATTGTTCAAGTTTCAAAGCTTTTACAATGGCCGTGAAGAGGCGCATTCAATTCGGTACGTTATGTGGATCTTAATGCTAGTATCATGTTGTGTATATTTAGTTGCCATTAAAATTTTTAATCTCCAATCGTTTAATCTTTTCTGATATTTTTCTTTAGGGCTTTAACCAATTTATAAGCCTGGACAAGAGAGCTCATCCTGTGGCTGCAGAAAATTGACGTTGACAATTATTCTTTCAAGTGTAAAATCTTAATTTGCAATGAATCGACGAGTACTTGCATACAGATTTTTCTATTAATTATTTGTGGACTGAATTTTTAATTCTCATTTCAGTCTTCAATTTTTTTTTTTTAACTAATTCTCATTTACTTGCTTCTACGGAGTACCTGTTTTGGCTGATTTGGCTAATTCATAGCAGAAATTCATTTCAATTGGTTCGAGCATAAACAGAAACAGAGCTCTAGGGAAAAGAATTCTCCTTCTTAAGTTATTTTGCCACTGTTTCTTCTTTCATCATATTTGTTGGAATTCATGCCCCAGTCAGAATATAAAGCCTTTTCCAGACAGCTTGTGGCCAATTGCATGATTCTGGCTTTGATTTTCAAATGAATAATTGTTAGGCTGTAGAAGATATTGTTGAAAGGGCATTTAGCTACCCAGTGAAGTTAGTTGCCAACAATGCATTGAAATTTAAAAGGTTAATGGTTGAGGAAAGCTATTGTCTTAATTAAATTGAGGTGATAGGATATTGCTGGAAGCAACTTCTTGTATATCGAAGATTTTGCCCACACGAGATGCTGTGATTATTGACATCAGGTTAACTAGGTTAATATTTATTATCAATATATTCTCTTCTTTACTATTTTACCACAACACAAAATTCTTCCACTCAAAAGCTTCATCTAGAAAGAGGAAGAACAAAATTTTGGGGATAGAAGATCCACACGGAAAATGGATAGAAGAAAATGAAGACGTTGAGAAAGCATTCTATGGGTACTTTGCAAAGTTATTTTCAACTTCCAGCCCGACTCAAGATCAAATGGAGAATCCTTTAAAGGAAGGGTCCCAAAAGTATCAATAGAAATGAATGATTATTTGAGTCAACCATATACAGAGGAGGAGATAATGGAGGCTTTGAATCAAATGTGCCGAACCAAAGCACCAGGGCCTGATGGTCTACCTACTGCCTTCTATCAAAAGCATTGGCCATCTGTCAAAGGAGTTATCAACACATGTCTTCACATCCTCAACGAAGCAGGTACCATTACCCCCCTGAACCACACCTATATTGCTTTAATTTCAAAGAATGTGAAGCCTAGAAAAGTGATTGAATTTAGGCCAATAATTCTTTGTAATGTCATTTATAGGATTGCTGCAAAAACTATTGCAAATGATTGAAAACTATCCTGCATGTTGTAATTGATCCATCACAGAGTGCTTTCATCCCCAATAGATTGATAACGGATAATATCATTGTTGGGTATGAATGCCTCCATAAGATTAGGCATAGCAAAGGCAAAAAAAAAAAATTAGCTTGGTGGCTTTGAAGTTAGATATTAGTAAAGCTTATGATAAGGTGGAGTGGAGATTTTTAAAGCAGATAATGATCAGATTAGGCTTTGCTGAGAAGTTGATAAATTTGATTATGAATTGTATTACCACTTTATCCTTTTCTGTAATTATAAATGGAATACCGAAGGATATGATTATTCCTCAAAGGGGCTTGAGGCAAGGATGCCCTTTATCTCCTTATCTGTTTATAATATGTGCAAAAGCCTTTTCGAATTTGTTAAAACAGGCCGAGAAGAGACAACTAATACAGGGGCTGAGATTTGGTCAGCATATATCCATCTCTCATCTCTTATTTGCAAATGACAGCCTGGTTTTTTGTAGAGCCTCAATTAAAGATTGCCAACATCTCAAAGGCCTATTTGATTGCTATGCCACCGCCTCTCGACAAATATTCAATTTTGATAAGTCATACATGTTTTTCAGCGGCAATGTTCAGGCAAACCATATTTCGGCCATTAAAAGATTTTTTCAACTCAGCGTGGTATCGAAGCACGAGAAATACCTGAGACTGCCTTCAATGATTGGGAGAAAAAAGAAGATTTTTCTCAATGAGATTATGCTAAGAGTCCAGAGCAAGATCTCCAGTTGGCAGCAGAACCTTTTCTCAAGCGGAGGAAAATAAGTTTTAATAAAAGCAGTGGCACAAGCTATTCCAACTTATGCCATGAGTGTTTTCAAGATACCCATTGGTCTGTCTGATGATATTCAGCAATTGATAGCGGGGTTTTGGTGGAGTAAAAAGAAGGAAAAGAGGGGTATTACTTGGACTAGATGGGAGAAGATGAGCCAAGCTAAAATCTGAGGGGGGGGAGGGGAGATGGGATTTAGAGATGTATCAAGTTTTAACCAAGCCCTGGCGGCAAAGCAAGGATGGAGATTGATTCAAAATCCAAATTCCCTTGCAGCTACAATCTTGAAGGCTAGGTATTTTAAAAAGACTGATTTCCTTAGTGCTTCAGTGGAATCAAATCCATTTTATATTTGGAGAAGATTACTTTGGGGACGACAAGTAATTCTCAATGGATATAGGTGGAGAATTGGTAATGGGAAAAATATCTCAGTGTACAAAGACAATTGGATTCCAAGACCATCCACATTCAAACCCTTTTCTAGTCCAAGAATGCCTCTTGATGCCGTAGTATCAATGTTGATAGACAATGAAAACAGATGGAAGACTGATCTAATTCAGCAAATGTTCTTAAAGGAAGATGCAGAAGCAATCGTAAGCATCCCATTGCCAGGAGGAAGAAGAAAGGACCAAGTTATTTGGCACTATGATAGAAAAGAAAAATATTTAGTCAAGAGTGGATACCAAGTGGCTCTAAATATGAAATTTCCAGACTCACCTAAATGCTCCAACAGTAAGACTAGCAACTGGAGTATTATATGGACTCTTACCATCCCAGAAAAGATCAGGATTTTCATCTGAAAAGCAGCCAAAAACTTACTGCCGACAGCTGAGAATTTATAGAAGCCTAGAATTATTCAGGAAGCTCATTGTAAGCGTTGTGGGAATAGATTGGAAAAACATTTTGCATGCTTTGGCTGCATGCAAAGCAGCAAAGAAGGTCCGGCAACTTTCACCTACGGCAAAGGAAATTCAGCAGATGGGAAACCTAGATCTCTTAGGGGATTTGATGATGCTACAAAAGAAGTTAAGTAAGGCTGACTTAGGACTTATGGTGACGATGTGGTGGGTGATTTGGCATGCTCGGAATAAATTTGTTTTTGAAGGTCTGAAGTTAGATTCAAGTTTATTAATGGCCAAAGCTGAAGCAGTAAGCGAAGCTTTTAGAAAAAGGAAAAACCAAGCTTCATGAGAGTCAGTTTCTAGAGTTGTTGAATCTGAGAAAAATGCAGAAGGAAAAACCAAAAGTCTGGACCCCTCCACCCCAAGGATAGCTAAAGATTAATGTTGATGCAGCTACTGATACCAAAAGAGAATGCTCGAGCTTGGGAGCAATAATTAGAGACTCCACTGGAAAGTGCTTAGCAGCAGCTATAAAACACTCAAAGTTTAGGGGAAATACTACTTATACAAAAGCAAAAGCAATTGAGTGGGGTATCAAAGTAGCACAGGAAGCAGGTCTGCAGTTAGTGATCTTAGAAACTAACTCTCATGAAGTAGCAGAATTGATAAACAACAGAGAAGATAGCTTGACGGAAGTATACTGGATCATTTTAGAAATTCAAGCATCAAAGAAGAACTTTAAAGCTTTTGAAGCAAAGTATGTCCCTAGATCATGTAATTAGTGTGCCCACTCTTTAGTAAAGATAGCTATAGGAAAAAATGAATCTGTTGTTTGGATGGAGAACTTCCCTCCCGAAATTTTGCATGTATTCACTTAGTTGAAGTAATGAAAGTTTTACTTTCCCATAAAAAAAAAAAATAAAAACATTTTCAGTTGGCTTGCAACTAAAATTTAACGCCATCAAAGATATGTACTCTGCACAATAATGAGCAAAAGGTGATGAATAAATATGTAGTGGTCAGGTCGCTTCGTTTCTCATAGTATGATACAAATATGATTTTGAATTTGAAATTTTTGGAATTATTGTTAGATTGGCACAGATATCGTAATGAAGTTGAAAAGCTATAAATTATTGTCATAAATTTCAGGTGATAAGATGTTGTTTGAAGCAAGCAGCTTCTGTTGGCAAAGACTTTTCCCGCATGATGAGATGCTGTGATTGTTACCGGCCCCACGATTAATTCAGGTTTTTATTATCTACTCTGCATCATCTTGTTCGCTATTTTGGCTAAAGTAAACTTGGTACAGTTGTTTCGGTTTTCTGTGTAATCAGGTAATTAACAGGGCACATGTTATATTGAAGATTTTATGTTACAACGGGTATGGCAAGGATGATGATTGTTTCACTTGCCAATTTGATGAGTTTGAGATTTTGCCTGTAAATAGAGCTCTCCATTTTGGGAAATATATCATCCTTTAATTTGAATTATAGAGCATATCAAGTGAAGGTGAATCTTTAATAAGACTTTCCTGTGAAAGTTCTAGTTGAGTGAATTCGGGGAAATTTAATGCTCGAGTGAGAGAGAAATTAAGCATATATCAGGAATTTTGGTCGTGAGTGAACGATATCCTTTAATATTTGCACACCCTCATTTCTTTATAAAATTGTTTTTATGTCTTTGACCATCGAAGTAGACTAAAAATTGAACCACATAAAATTATTATGTTATTCTTTTTATGCTTGTTTTGCTATTAATATTTATCTACAATAAAGAACATAATTTTGTGACTACTCAACTGAGCTTCTGCAAACATGTAATATAACAAGTGATCGGGCAGAATTTTTATTATTAAAATTGCCACATATGCAGGTGACAGGTTTGATCACAGTTTAAATGAAGAATCCTGAGTTGCTATCCATAACTAAGACACTGCCAATTAAATTAATTATTTCATTCAAAAATATTCCGATCCCCAAAGTTTCTCATTTGCTATTGAAAACTAATGAGAAAATGCAAATTACGTATTTCATTAAAAAAAATTCTCATTCCCACAGTTTCTTAGTTGTCATCCAAACTGAAAAACTGCTAAGTATTTTTTTACAAAAGATTTCCATTCTAGACTATTCGAGTCGTTATCCAAAACTATGAATATTCAAATTAAGACGCGTTTAGTATTGAGGTATTGTAACTTTAAATTACAGTTATTATAGGAAAAAAAAATTATAGGCATTAAATAAATGTATAAATTTAGTTTGTACAAGAGTTTGTAGCTGCATCATTACTCTTAAATAAAAGTTGATAGTCATTATAAAATAATTTAAAATAATGACTTAACAAAAATAGTACAAATGTTATATATTCTTTATCATACAAGTGGGTGATAAATCTACTCAACTTCAAAATTACAGTAGTTAGTGTTATCAAACGCTTTTTAATCATACAACTTCTGTCCATCCACAATACCAAATAGGGACTAAATATTTCATTCAATATTGTTGTCAATCTCAAAAAAAAAATCTGAGTTGTTATCAAAAACTAGTAAGAAAATGCAAATTAAGTATTTTATTCAAAATATTTCCATTAATTCCCAGATTCTGCATTGCAATTTTAGAAAGTAATCATTTAATGTTAAAATCATATCAGCTTATCAATACATATTCCCGTGCTATAAAAAGATCAATAAAAATTATAAGTTTGTCATAAACCTTCTCGAAATCGTATAAACAACTTTACATATTCTTCAAAAGATGGCAAAGTTCACCATTGTTTGCTTCCTGCTTGTTGTCCTTCTTGTATCTGGTATGTGTCTGTGTGTGTGTGTGTCATTCTTTCTCTTTTCACTTAAAAAGCTTTGTACCATTGATTCAATATATATAGTTAATTTCGAGTACATATAGATAAATATAATAAAAATTTTTCAAATGATGGCTAACAACTAATATATATGATGTTCATGAAATGCAGATGGAAACATGTTTCTTGGGGCAGAAGCAAATACTTGCGAGAAATTTTGGACCTGCAATGGCGACGATCAGTGCAAAGTGGATTGCCAAAAAAATTACAAGGGAACAGGATGGTGTGATTTTCACAAGGCATCACCGCCCGAAAAGTACTGTTTTTGTCAGTACAATTGTTGATTTTTAATTTCACATTATTTCTCCTGCTTTGTGTGCTACTTGAGGCTTGAAATAAATGGAAGCTTTTCCTGCTTGAAAAATCATTTTTCATTAAAGATCGATATGAGTTCTTGATACTTCAATGTCATCCTACAATAATAAGGGCAAAGTTATGTGATAAATTTGGAGTTGGATGGTGCCGAAATTATAAATTCAAAATAGAACCACCATAGGAGCTTTGTGCCAACTTTTTATAAAGATGCAATTGGTGGTTGAACCTTAAATTTTTTATTTTGTGAATGTATGAAAGACAGAAGATTATAAAAATATGAATGCACAACTCAAGTTAGCATTGTGAAAATTAAGTTTTGAAAAGAACAGTATATATTCATTTTCTGACAGTTGAATAAGAGATTATTTACATACAATTTTACAAGAGCTTATATTCACAAATTACGATCATAAATGGAAGAATAGTAAATAACGATCTCATATTGAAAGGGATAACAAATCAGTCATATATAAGGAAAGAATCTCTCTTAGTTACTCAGATAAGCTAACCAAAACTTAAGACATTGGGTTTTAATTCAACATTGGATCGTTAAAAGAATTTATCTTTTGATTCAAATAATTACTTTATATTTTGAAAATAATATATATATATATATATATATAACACACACACACATTTTTTTTATAAGGGAAAATAAATGTTACACAGTCCTGCGTCATTAAGATTTTTTATCATTAACTTTTTAGTCTCGTAACTCCCATCCTTAACATTCTAGTTGGAAAAATTTTTCAACATGTGATTTACTCATAAGCCACCTGAAGCACAACAAATTTGATCTGATTTTGGAGCTGTATCCTGAATTGGTGGGCTGAAAACGAAATCGATCTGCTGTTAAATATGCAAGAGTAGGCTAGAATTTGCTCATGATATTGGGCTGTCATTACCTGTTTTCTTAGCGGACTTCTACGGATCTGTTGATGATGTGATGCTCAGCGGCGGCACTGATGATATTTCAAGATCTTTCCAAGTATAACTTTCATGCATCACAGCCTAAAATTCTTTAATTCGATCTAATATTATAATAAAATTAACCTTTTACAAACCTATCATTTCTTGTTACATAAAATAACTATTAATTATAATTAAATTATTAAAAAATTAACTAGCAAATATAAGTTAAAAATAATAAATATTAGGTTGTAAGTTTCTAAAAGCCAAATTTGAAAACAATAAATTTTTTCCATGTGGAACAATAACACAATATTTTGGAAAAAAAAAATTATTGAAATATTGATGGAAACAAATTATACTTTTTTCCTATTTGTGTTACATTTTGTATTTGGGAAGTGTGGTATCAAGGGGAAGAATTGTGATGTTGCATGGAGCCCTTCAATCAAAGGCCCCTTGAGTCTGTATTTTTTATCACCTCAATGTTTTCCTATATGACCCTTGTCGAATTAAAATCATGGTTCCACCACTAGTATTATTGTATTCTTATGTTGTCTTTTCACTTTATTAATTATATATTCTCTTACGGATTAATGGTACTAATATTTTTGAATATATGACTGAATGGTATGCTAATAAATATCATATTAATTGAAACACACAGTTTATATATCTTAATTTAATTTTTTTTGTAGCATAATTAACCAGAAAGGAAGTCCTTTGAAAAAAAAAGAAATAGACAAACCCCTTTTAACACTTTAAAATCTTATCAATCCAACCCAGTAGTTTCTAACACTTGGCCAAATTAATTAATAGCTTTTGCCTAACCTAGATATGCTAATTTTGTACTTATCAAATTTAGTTGTCCTCTGACGGCCTTTTATAATTCTACGACTTTGGATTAGGCCATCCCAGGTTGCTGATATATGTCCTCGCTAGCCTACAACCACTACACACACACATTCCTTTTTTCCTGTATTCGTTATTAAAGAGAGCATGACTCTTAAGTCCTTGTTATTTCTCACTTTTATAAATTGAGTCCCTCACTCTTTTCAAATTAACTTGCACGTCTATGACGTTAAAATTTTACTGTTCAAACATTACTGTTGAAAGATAAATTAAATATTTTTTTAAATATGAAACACACTTCTTACCTTTTATATTGACCGGTATAGTTGACTGTGTTGATCGAGCTCCTAATGTCAAAGTTAGATTTGAAAAAAAAATATTTGTTTAATTTCTATATTTTGAATTAAGTGTTATTTAGTCCTTATATTTGAAAAATGATAATTTCCAAATCATCTCTTAAAAAATAATTAATTAATGTAATCACACTAAAATTTAATTTATTTTTTGAATTACGTTCTAAAAGGAAAAAGTCTAAAACAAATAGCAGCAGCTTTTTACAAAATGATTTAATATATAAAACAGCTACTAATTATAATTATTTATTTTATAAAATTAATTAACAGATAAAAGTAATAAATATTAGGGTTGTCAATGAATCAGGTTGAGTTGGGCTCCGCCTCACGGGCTTGGGCTTTTTTGAGCTCATTTTATTCTGAAATGATAAAATTTTTCAAATTCTAAATTAAGATTTAGCAATTGAAAATTGTTTTTTTTTTTTTTACTTTTTTAAAAAGATAAGGGATGGGAAAGGCTTAAATTCATTTTATTAGTCCCTTACCACCCCTAAGATTTGAATCTAACTTAAATTCATTTTATTAGTCCCTTACCTCCCCTAATATTTGAATCTAAGTGACCAGCTAAATAAAATTACTTGAAAACTACTTGATCACGTTCTTGAGGACTATTGAAAATTATGTTTAATTAACTTGTAAATTTCTAAAAAACAAATTAGAAAACAATACATTTTTTCCATGTGGAACAACAACATAATATATCATAAACAAATTATTGAAATAATCTAGATCTAGATCCGCATTAAACTTTTGATATCCGAATCCGCACTAAATCTGCAAAAAAAAAATATACTGATTCGGATATGGGTAATATCCGCACGGATTGCAGGTGGACTTTCTGGATATTCGGATCAGCATAATAATATATTTAAATATAATTTTAAGTTTAATAATTTACCTAATAATAAAAAATAATATCCAATTATTAGTCAACAATCAATAATTCAACATCAATTAAGCATAAATAACATTCAACGCCACCATAGATCCATAAATAAAAAGTTCCACAATATAAATCAAACATTAAAAAAAATCTAAAGTAAATCGATTCATTACAATATTATGTAATTATTATTATTATTTTTAGTTAACATATTTTTCAAGGTCAAGGAAGATTATGGAGTTAATTATGCTTATACATATTAAATAAATGATTTAATTTATATATTTTTCAATTAAAACTTAATTAAAAATTAATGCATAACCAGATATCCGGTTTTTTGGGATGCACTTGCATCTAGATTCGGATATGTACGGATCTTAGATTTTAGGTTCTAAATCCGTATTTTTTAATATGTTAATTAAGATTTTTTTAGATCCAAATCTTCCAAACTTTTGCGAATGCAAGTCGGACTCGGATTTTTTGGGCATCCTAATACAAATTATACTTTTTTCTACTAGTGCTACATATTGTATTTAGGAAGTGCAGAATTAAGGGGAAGGACTGTGATGTTGCCTGGAGCCCTTCAAGTTGAATTAAAAAGGTATAAGGGTTTTCGATTAAAAGCCTCCCAAGTCTGTGTTTTCGTGTTATCACCTCATTATCTTTTTATATTGCCTTGTCGAACTAAAATCATGGTTCTATCACCATTGGTATTGTATTCTCCAGAAGCGGCTCTTCCCCTAGACAACTTAATTGCTGAGGGTTCCGTTATAATTGGGGCCTCTAATTTTATTCCTAAATTATATCTATTAATTATTGATTTATATTTATTATTATTTCATAATTGTATTTTCCGTGAACAAACTAGTAAATTCCAACGAAATTCCTTTTTAACATTATAGTTAACAAATTTTAATCCAATTATTTCCTAAAAAATCTCTATTTAATATAATAATTATAACAATATATATTTCATTGAAAACTCTATAAAAGCCACATATTTATTAAATTATTATCCATTGATATGATTTTCCCCAAAAATAAATAAATAAATAAGCTATACCTTAATGCTTTGGTGAAAAAATTGCTTTCTCTACTCTATTTTCAGATAAGAAAAAATAAAAAAGAAATCATTTGTAAATCAATTATTTTACTTTTCATTGATCACTGTAGCTTAAAGTCTCAATTCATCAAAGTTAAAGCTCTTAAAAATCCAGGTTTTATCTTTCTATTCTCTTATTAATTAGATTACGTTATTTAGTTATTTTCGTTTCATTTTAAAAATATTATTGTGCTCATATGTTATTTAATTATAATTATCAAACATAATTATTTGCTTTTTAATTCTTATTTTACTAGAAAAAAAGTTCTACTTGAAACTATGCATAAGGATATGAAAAACTTAAAAAAAAAGAAGAAGAAAAATAGAAAAGTTAATTCAATCTAAAAATAAAGTCATTGATAAAATGTTATTTAAGATCAACAATGTCATAGGATAGATTAAGTAGATTAACTATATTCTCTATTGAAAAAGATATATTAGCAAAATTAGAATACAAAATTTTGATAAATAATTTTACATGTCAGAAAGCTAGAGAAATTGATTTTTAATGAATTAATTTCTAATAAAATTAATACATATATTTTACCTCAAATTTTTTACAAGACCTAATTAAACAATTCACCTAAGGCCAAAAATATGATTGAGCCGCCCCTAATATTCTTATATAATTTTTTACTTTATTAGTTATATATGCTCTTATGAATTAATTGCACTAATATTGTTGAATATATGGATGAGCGATATGGTAATAAATATCATATTAGTTGAGAGACATAGTTTATATAACTCAAGTCTCAATTAGATTTATACGTAGCATAATTAAACAAAAAGAAAGTCCTTTGGACAAAAAAAAAGATAAACAAAAGATATCATTGATAAAAGTACTTTATTATTTGTAGACTTCAAATAGTTTAGTTGGCAAATTCTCTTTCATGAAAAATAAAAATTTTGGGAATTTCAATTCCATTGACATGAATAGAGAAAAAATTTAATTAATAAACCATCCTGTTATGTTTACATGAAAAGAAAAATTAATATATAAATTACGACTACCGTGGACTAAACTTTAACGTATTGACGTAAAATTCTTTTTCGACTTTGATAATATTAGTGTTCAAACTCAGACCTCTTTTCATACTTCGAATTTTATCAATCGAACCCATTAAGTTTTTTTTAAAAAAATTTCTCTTAAATTGGCTCATTTGATTGATTATAACATATATCTTCCAAATTAATTAATAACTGTCTAACCTAGATCTATGCCAATTTGAAGTTATCAAATTGTGCCACTGACTGTCTTTTATTATATATTTCCTTCTACGACTTTGGATTTGGAGATTAGTGAAAATCCTTATATTATGATAAAAGAGAATATGACATTTAAATCCTTATATTAATTGTTGTTCACTTTTATAACCTAGCTCTCTCACTTTGTTCAAATTAACAAATTAAACTACTCCGAGGTAATGTTGATTGCATTTTTGTCAAATTCCATAGTCCTGGCTTGAATTTGAAAATTACTTGTTTGTTAAATATATGAAATATGAATTTCATTAATTTTAAATTTTTTTTAATTTTTTTTGTAAGTTATATTTGATTTTTAGATACTTACATCTGAATAGAAAATGTAAATTTTTGTGATTTTTATCTAAATAAAAAAAGATCCAAATGAAAAGTAAATATTATATCTCAAAATATCTTTATTAAATATACTTATCTCCTCAACTATAAAACTTAATCCCCATTTTTTCGTCTTAATTCACAAGAAATAAGCAACCATGCTTAAGATTTTTTTATTTGTAAAAACAAATAGAATGTCAATTATATTCAGATACTTAAAAAAGAAAAAATAAGCATATCATTCAGCCATTTACATTCAGACTTATTTAAACTTCAGAAAATTTAGACTTATTCAAATTTCAAACAAAAACGCAAATGATGCCTAATTTATTCTTCTATTTTTAGGAAACTTTAGATATGTTGTATTTTTTGAAGAAAGCGGAATTCGGGTTCTTTTTTTTTTTCTTTTCCTTTGTTTCATTTAGGAATTTAATACCTTATCTTGGAATAAAATTCAGATTTCTTGCTTCACAACTCACGAGGAATCCGCAAATTAAACTGTTTCAAGAAATTTTATTTCTTCTATACTTCTACTTTTCCATTTCGTGAGTGATGTATTAACAATTCACAAAGTGTGTTTTCTTTTATTATCGTTTCAACGTAAGAATTTAGCAGGAAATTAGAGAAAACTTACGAATCTAAGTGGTAATAATGAAGAAAAGTGGGACTAAATAATTTTCCCTATGTATTATTACAATTTTCGACAGTTGGGGATATTCTAGTTTTGTAAATCCACTTCACCTACATAAAATATTTAGAATAACTTTACATCATTTTTAAGAGATTATAGATCAACAAAGAGTTTGAACAATTAATTAATTAAATCTTCCTTATAATTTTTTTTCTTTTGACTTGGGTCTTTTGACAGTCTTTGACCATTTTAAGTTTGCTTTGATATATATTTAATTCAATTATTTTACCCTCAAAATATAATACATCTAAATTATTCCACAAACATATGCTACTTTTTTCTAATAGTTTAGGTATTTATTGTTTTACAATTTACTATTTTTTATTGAATCCAATAATTTTCAATATTCAACATGTCATAACTACATTTTGTTAGTTTAATTAAATATTAATAATCATACTAATCACGTAGAACTTACAATTTATTTAGAAACAATAAATTTTATAGAAAAGAACTAGTTAAGTTAAAGAAAACTTTTGGGAACTTTGGTACTTATACCTTATAAGGGTAAAGTAGTCAAATTATACTTATGATAAAGTCATTTTAGTGGTAAAAAAAATAGAATAAAAAATTTTCAAGTCATGAAAAATAAATTAAATAAATTTAATTAATTAATACTCCAAAATTTTTCTTTATGAAAATTATTTAAAAAATATGAGAATTTATCGTAATAATTTTTTAAAGTGAATTTACAAAAAATTGTGCGTAAAAATATCCGACAAAATCAATTTTTAGAGGCCTAAAGTCTTTTTCACTTGGCAAACGAACGTGTTGCCTTATGGATGTTATAAACGCTCATTAAGGAAGAATATGTGGATGTGGTACATTCTCCATCTATTGGTCCCAGCGTGCGAAATTAAGGGCAAGGCATGTGATACAAAGCTCTCTACCGTATGTAAGTATGTATGTATTTATATGCATGTATATACCGTCCTTCTTCAATACAGGTGCCCTCATTTTTTAATGCGAACATACTTTAAAACTGTGAGTTTTAATAGAGTTATATTTTAATGTTATTAGACTGCATAACTTTATAGTGTATTAAAAAATAACTTTATTAAGCTGCACGGCTTAACAGCATATCCGTATTAAAAAAAAAATGAAGGCGTCCGCAATATATTCCAATAAGGGATCCCTGACTATATGTTGTTGCAAAACACCACAAGATAAAATACAAATTTTCATACATTGAAACTATTTTATTTTTTTATTATGTTAATGGCATTCTCATTTTAATAAAGTAAAGGTTATTAAATAATAATCAAACTCAAACAACCCATGTACATATCTTAATTTCTAAACCATCTAAAAAAAATTTTTAATAATTAATGTAATCGCACTAAATTTTAACTTATTTTTTGAACTACATTCTAAAAGGAAAAAGGTAATACAAATAGGAGTTGGCTTTTAAAAATGAGTTATTATATAAATAACTACTAATTATAATTAACTATTACATAAAATTAACTAACTTATATAAGTTAAAAATAATAAGTGGCTCGGCCTGGCTAGCTTGGGCTTTTTGAGCTCAAATTTTCTTAAAAAAATAAAATTCCAAATTTTAAATTAAGATTTATATATTGAATTTTTTTTTTAAATAAGAAAGTGATAAGTAAAGATCAAATTTATTCTTTTAGTCCTTTATTATTCTAGAGATTCGAATTAAGATAGCGATCAAAATAAAGTTGTTTGAAAACAACTCGACTATGACTTTTGGGCCTATTGAATATTATAGTTAATTAACTTGTAAGTTTCTAAGAGACAAAATATAAGGGTCTTGAATGAAAGGGCCCTTAAGTCTGCATTTTTGTGTTATCAACCTCATTAATTTTCTGTATGGTCCTTCTTGAACTAAAATCATGGTTCCACCACTAGGCATTTATTTTTATATTTTATAATCTTATATTTTTTCAATAAAATTTTATAATATTCGATATCCAACACATTATAAGTACGTTTTATTTTTTTTTGTGAGACATAAGTACGTTTAACTGAATATTAATAATCATACTAATGAATAATCATACTAATGAAGCATAAATTGTACATTGTATAAAAATAATAAATTTTGCATAAAAGAATTAGTGAAGTCAAAGATAATTTTTGGATATTTTGGTACTTAGACCTTACGAGTAAAATAATCAAATTACACTTGTGTTAAAGTAGCCTTAATGGTCAAATAGAATAAAAACCTCAATTCACCGAAAAAGTTAATTAATTAATTAAGATGAATTTAATTGATTAATGCTCCAAATTTTTTATTTAATTGAATCTTCTAAAAATAATAAGAATTTATTATAATAATTCTCTGAAAGTGGAGTAGATTTACAAAAATTATGGAGTAAAACTGTACCACCCGTATCGGGGGGAAAAAAAATTGGAGGCAAAAAGTCATTTTCACTTGGGCAATCAAATACGTTGCTTTATGAATGTTATAAATGCTCATTAAGGAAGAGTATGTGAATGTGGTACAAATAGGAGTAGGCTTTGAAAAATTTAATAAAACTACTTGTTTGCTCATCATTCGAGGTGTAGATAAAAATATTTGATGAAACTGCAAATTAAAGATAATTTTGATTATACCAGTCCAAGAATTTATATGGGGAACAAAAAGTCCACACACATACATTTTTACTACAAAAATTGTATTAATAGAAAAAGCACAGAAAGAAGTAAAGTAAGCTTGCAAACTAATCATATAAATTTATATTTAGGGAAGCCCCAGGAGTTTTCATGTGGACTTGTACATGCGAATAAGGGCAGGGGGGTCAAGATATCCACAACCGAATTACTGCAATGAAATTGCATACACTAATTGTCTACTTACAATTAACCGCCATTGAATCCGAAGCCGCCATGGAGAACGAAAATAAGCGCTCAAATGGCAAGTAAGAGCCGAACAGAATCACTCTCAAGCCAAATAAGATGCCAGTCCGTAGAATCAAGGTTGAAGGTGGCGAGCCTGGACAAAACCGACCAAGTAGGGAATATGACAAAAAATTAAAAATTTAACTAAACACGTGTTCTTTATTTTAATTAACCAATGTGATAAATTTATATGATACATGATGATGATTATTATTATTATTATTTCAGTTTGATCTTTTAAGTTAGCCTAGAACTATAAAAACAACCATTAGCCTAGAACTATAAAAAACAACTATACCTGTTACATTATTTCAAAAGAAATTAAAATAATATCGAAGGCAACTGAAAGAAATTTAAACATAGCAAATAATAAGTATGCCTAGAAAGAGATTTAACACAACAAATTTATTGGGCTTAAAAGCAAAACTTTATGCCTTGCCTCATGTTGAAGTTATATTCATTTTTAGTAGTTGAACATGGTGCAAAAGCATTTCATTTTCAGTTGCTCTCATAGATAACATATATCTACAAAGCACAAATTCATTGAATTTTTTTAGCAAAAAGAGTTTGAACGAAAATTCTTGAAGCTTGGGATGCAAAATAAAAGATGAATTGGTGGTTAAGTCGATGTATTGAATGAAAGATTAAAGATAGTCAGACCATAGAGGAACAGTTGAGTGCTATTATTTCATTAAAATTTAGAAGAAGACAAAAATCGCACACGTAAACAAACTAAACATGGTTGTCTGTCGGACAATCAAAATTTATGCCGACAGCTGGGCTTTAACTGTGGACAACTATCATACATTGCTGTGGAATAAGACATCCTTTCCCCTGTACGATTGGACGCATATTAATTTACTGATTAGGTTTGAACCTTTAAAAAGAAAAAACACTAAATTGGGCTGTATGCTCTGTTAAGTATTTTTTAGAAGTTAATTACTTTTAAGATATTGGGAAAGTTCTATAATTATGGAAGTTCTTAATTAATTAGTCCAAAAATTCTTTAATTACCATGTTTTAGGATTTTATTAGAAACTTTCTACATAGATAGCGAGCGTGTAGACACTCATAAACATATATACACAAACATGTCTGAATGATTTTAAAATATAAAAAGAGTTAAAATGTAAGAAAAATATAATTTTTAATGTACTATTTTTATATTTTAGTCCATCAAAATTATTATTATTATTATTATTATTATTATTATTATTATTATTTTGGTCTTTTAGTTCCGTATAGATGATTTTAAAATATAGACATATGCACTATATATATATATATATATATATAACACGATACAACTCTGCATTTTAGTAAAGTACAGAAATCTTTATTGGAAATAAATATAGCACTCTTTAATAAGTATATCTTCATGTTATTAAAATACAAAAAACATATATATATAGAGACTTTAGTACATTAGTGATTTTTTTTTTTATCTATTATTGGATTGAAATTGATATATATATATATATATATATATATATATATATATATATTATATTTTAACAACTTCCTCACGTTATTATATATTAGTGGCACCTCCCATTATGGTCGTACTTGAAGACTTACAAAATTTTTTAAAAAATAGTAAATCCTACAATAAAACTTACAACTCTATTATTGGACAGAGTGTTAATAGCTGTTCCCATCACCTCAACATATTGAGATGGTAAGCTAGTCCTACACAAGTTTTATTTCAGTATTAGGGGGAGAAAATATAAAATTATATTATATTATATTAATTTTTTTTGCTTTTAAAGTAAACTTAAAGGGGACACTTGTTGCAAAAACTTAAAATGGGTACTTGACCATATATTTAATTTGACGTGTCGGTTTGGTTTGACTTAGTTACAATCACTCCAATCATTTATTAGAGTTTGGTTTTGGAGTTTACAAATTCTTTTTTTTTTCAAGGTTGGCATCATAAATATTATGGTATTTCTTTATTTTTGTGAAATTAGTCAGCCTAAAAATATATTTATATTTTTATAAGAAATTAGTCAACCTAAGTTACATTAGATTTGATCAAGGGTTGAGCCAACAATTTAACTAGGGTGACATCAAATTCTGACAAGTATCAAAACTTGACGAAGCAATACTAATCAGGGATTCAGGGTATGGCTAAGTTACTGATTGTTTAATTTTTCTTTTGAAATGATGGTATCAGTAATTCTCTTTTATTTAATGAAAATGACGGTACCATCATAAGCTCATTTTTACTACTCATTATATTCGAAAGAAAATTAATTTAAGAAAAATACAGCAACTTGAAGAACTAAAGATAACACAGATTGTTAAGTTTAAAATTCATTATATTTATATATAAAATAAATCTCTAATGAGAAGATCCTCATTTTAATAAAGTGAACATGTTATTAAAATATAAAAAAAATGGATTTCAATACACTAATAGATAAATAGTATAATATCAAATTTATTGAAATATACATATATTTTTATTTTTATATTTTAATGTTATGAGAATGTGCTCACTAGAAAATATATAGTATCAAATGTATTAAAAATATATATATATATATATTTTAATTGGTATGAGAATGTGCTCACTAGAAAATAACTATATATATCTACAGTGCGGGCATCACACTTTATTAAAATGAGGATGCACATTAAAATATAAAAAAATATAATTTTTAATATATTGAAAACTATATTTTTTTATCTATTAGTGTATTGAAATCTGTATTTTTTTTTTTCTATTAGTGGAATTCTCATTTTGTTAAAATAAGGGTGCCCTCATTAGAGAAATATATATATATATATATATCTTAATTTTACAATAAGGGAATCACTTAATAAAATAAGGATCAAGCTATATATTTCAATATACTGTATTTTAGTGTATATTTTCTTATTTTTTACGTTATTTATTACTTTGTTAAAGTAAGGAATTTCCTTACAGCAAAATTACTTATATACACACACACACACATAAAAACACACCACTAAAATAATGTTCCAATAGGGATCTTCTAAAAGATAACAAAAACACACACTCTAATACACTAAACAAAACACACTATGTTAAAGTAATAAATCTCTTATTAAATAATGATTTTGTAGCGGAAATTGTCCTCATTTTAAAAAAGTGAGCATGCACTCTAAATTTAAAAATAAAAAATTCATATTTGAATATATTGGAGATTATATTTTTTGTTTAGTAGTAGATTCTCACTTTGTTGAAATGAAGATGATCCTCACGAATTTATATATATATATATATATATATGCGCATGTGTATTTTCATATTTAATATTTTAAAATAAGTGATAACAGTCCATTAGATTGTTGTATCAATGATGTGCACGGTTCTTCTTACATAGTTTAGACTTTGTCCAGACAGGAAGTTCATTTATCTTGTTTAAAAAGACGATTAACACAATTTTTTTTTTTTTTTTTGGGTTAACAAAGATAATTTCAGGTGGCATTTACATCTTTAATAATTAGCTTTTTTTTCCCCAATGGGTTAGGCAGGCCCTCTTAATAATTTAACTTCAGGCTAGGGTACGAAATATCTGTTTGCTGGCTCTAGTTAATTAAATTAGCTGAAGAGGAAAATCCTTAAGTAGTTGGGTGCCTATAGTTCTTGGAAATAAATAGAAAGAGACAATTGTAATGCCATGATGCCATGCATTTCTAAAATTATTCTGAGAGCTTGAGAAAACAATACCCTACATATTCTTCTCTATACTCATCAAACACTCTCCAGTCATCAACACTTTCACTGTCATCTCTCCCTTCCTTCTCCACCAAATGGCCGCCGTTGCCGTCGCCGTTAACACCACAACCACCGCGGCACTGCTGACTATAAACCCTCTATATTGGCTTGTGAACCACCCAAAAATCCTCAACTTTTCTTGGACTCAAGGGGAGACTCTAGGCTCCTCTCCACAATTCCTTACACTCACTATCCTCGCTTATCTCTCTCTCACTTTCCTTCTATACCAAGTCCCTGTCATCTCCCTTGAATCCCACCTCCGGCGACGGATCACAGTCCTCCATAACCTCTTCCTCATCATTGCATCCTTAATCATGGCCCTCGGTTCCTCTCTCTCCATTCTCTCCCGATCACCAACCATACACTACATCATTTGCTTCCCCACAAATACCAAACCAAACGGACCTCTCTTCTTCTGGGGATACATATTCTATCTTTCCAAGATTTATGAATATGTTGATACCCTTCTGATCCTGTTGAGCAACCCCATCAGACGCCTTTCGTTCCTCCACGTGTACCACCACACAACAGTTGTGATCATGTGTTATTTAGGGGTACACCATACACAATCATCCTTACCATTGGTGGTTCTCACCAATTGCTTGGTGCATGCTTTCATGTACTTCTACTACTTATTATGTGCATTAGGGTTTAAGCCAAAGTGGAAAAGGCTTGTCACAGATTGCCAAATACTTCAGTTTCTTTCGAGCTTTGTGATATTCAGCTTGATTTTTGGATATCATTTCACCACTTCAGGCTGTGCAGGCATTACGGCTTGTTGCTTCTCTGCTACATTCATCATCACACTTTTGTATTTGTTCATTGATTTCCACTCCAAGAATTACTCAGCAAAAGCAGGTACTAAGGATCAAATTAAGAAAGCATAAAATTTCACAAATGTGTGGGTTGGTAATTTAATTACTTAATAAATATTTTTCATTTTATTAAATGTCCTACGAGATTGGGAGCTTGCATTTATTAATTTCTGGGTTTCCTATAGCTGGATGGATATGTAGTCCTTTATTTCTCGGTTTGTTTGGTCGAAAATTATAAATTTGTATTTATAGTTTATCTCTCATATAGCAGTCACTGGAAACGTTTGTCAGTGACACATTATTTCACTCACCAAAAGTTGTGGTTTAGTTGATATATTAATGGTCCCAATAATTTATTTGAAATATATTTACTGTTTCTCTTTTTAAAGGTTCTAATTTTTGCTAGCTAGATAAAATAATAAAAATTTTGAGTAGTGTCTCATTTAATAACTACCTCAGTGTAATTTGTCTCTAGACTCTAATTAACGTGCTACACTTACGCAGAGATTGAATATTACTATGTTCTACTGTACAATCGAGTTGAGTTGCTAGGTAGAGAATAATTATTGAATCAATAATATACGTAATATGGACTTTCAAATAATTTCAGGGATAAAGACTCCCATATCACTTGGAGCTTATGGTCGAAAAAAATTTCAGAGAAGATAAGAGTCATAAATGAAAATTTACTGGCCTCCTAATTAAGTTTACAGATTTTTTATTTTGACTTCTCAGATTATGATATCTTCCTTCTTTATTTTCACAACGGACTGTTACATTACCGAAATGTGCATTATCATCTCCTTACTGTCAAAGCCTCTCTATATTCATCAATGGCGAATAATGTTTTACGTTGGCAGCTACATTTCTAAAGTCCTGCCATTGAAATTGAAGTGTCATCTTAACTTTTTTTTTTTTTCCTTTTTGGTTTTTTTACATTAGCAGAGTCACTTGGTTCTAGGGCAGAGTCAGAAAATTGGCTCACAAGAGGCAAGCTGCATAATAAATAAAATGAAATTTTTAATAAAAGGATTGTAAAAATGGAAAGATAAACAATTTTTATAAAGCAAAATAGTAAAAAATGTTATAATTTGATTGTGTTATATATAATTATGTCTCCTCATTGGAAAAGAAAAAAAAAATTATGGAGGCAATTATATATGTGAACTCTTAGATTTACACTCCGACATTTTGTTATTGCTTTTATTTTTTCAACACTAGCGATTAAATGGCTTGTAAAAAATTTTTAAAATACCTAAGCAATAAAAACAATGACCACTATATTATTATTATTCGTATACGAAATTTCCAATGTCAAAAGTTAATTAATATTTCAAAAGCAGGAACATTTTTCTCTGCCAAATTAACTACAAACACTCAATTAGACAGAAGGCTAAAACGCAGCTAAAAGACATGATCAGAAGCATGAGCTTCCTGCAAAATATTTCACTGCACCAATAAATAAGTACAATAATGATTTTCTTACTTCAAGAAAACTGTTCGATTAAATGTTGGTAGCCGAATGCAGCAGCACCTTTACCTTTTCACTGATCATATTTGGTTTATGAGGCTGCATTTTTATGGCTACTCTCGTTAATTTATTATACAACTGTTTACGAAGCCAGTAATAGAGCAGAACAAATCTGAAGAAACTGGTGAAGAGAATAAAGGAGTCTCTGAAACTTTTCAAGCATGTGAGTGAAGTAGCGGGAACGAGATCACCATATAAACCCTAATTGATGTCATGACGTGAAATCTCAAAAATATCTAAATTTCTCACCTTGTGAGAATTCAAATTTTTAGATCGGAGCTTCTTAATAAAAAGCTAAAACTTAAGTTTATTGATGTTGTTTAAAAGCTTATATCTTAAAATTTTGCATTAAATATTTTTAATAAAGGAACTCACACAAACAGTTGTAAATTAAGTAGAAACAAACTTCTATTCTTCTTTTTGTGATTAAAATAGGATGTGTACCATAAATAAATAAGTAAAAAAGTAAATCAACAAAATCTAAAGCAATAAATCAATCACAAGAGACAAAAATTTTTACATGAAAAACTTAAAACGAGAAAAATTACGAGACTGTAGTCCGATATAATCTTCCACTATATTAATAGGATTACCACAAAAATTCTTTTCTAGATAATACTAGAGGCTAATAACACCAAAAATCTCAATATTCTTAGCTTACAGTAACATCCTAATATCTGTCTCTCTAATATGTGAGTATCTTAAATAATAGCTAACAAGATAATAAAATAAAAATTAAGACCAATAAAATTATAGAGGGCAATACTAAAAACTTATTCTCAAAATTTGAGAGAAAACAGAATTAAAATCGCATTTTGATCGTTCAATCAAAGATTGAAAATCCTTACCCCTAAAACAAAAATAGCCCTTGTCTTTCTCTACCTCTCTCGTCCTTTTCTTCTTTTTCTTTTAATGTCAGCCGCCACTTATTCCTCTTTACATGGTGTTAAACTAAAATTTCATAGAAAATTTCATCTAGTCCCTTTAAGTTTTCTTTAATTGCTTAATTACGCAAACTTATAAAACTTTGAGCTTGGACCACCCAAATGAGATGGACCCAACAAATCTCCCCTTTCAGATCATATGGCAGCATCACCAAGCCTGCTTTCTACACACAACTTTTTAGCTTCTCCTTAGTCAATGACTTTGTTATCATATCTGACGCATTCTCCATTGTGTGAATTTTTTTAATTTGCAACTGTTTCTTCTCAAGTACGTCTCGTATTCAATGATACCTCACATCAATATGCTTGGATTTCAAATGGTATGTTGAATTCTTTGTCAAGTGAATGGCACTCTAACTGTCGCAATACAAAAAATGGCGCTCTAACTTAGGCAATGACTTTGTCATCATATCTGACCCATTCTCTATTGTGTGAATTTTTTTAATTTGTAACTGTTTCTTCTCAAGTACGTCTCGTATCCAATGATACCTCACATCAATATGCTTGATTTCAAATGGTATGTTGAATTCTTTGTCAAGTGAATGGCACTCTAACTGTCGTAATACAAAAAATAGCTATCTTGCTTCACACCCAACTCTTGTAGGAAATTCTTCATCCACAAGATTTCTTTGCAACCTTCAGTGATTGTGACAAACGTTGCTCAGTGGTTGATAAAGCGACACAATGCTGAAGTCTGGACTACTACGAGACTGCTCTCCCTACAAAAGTGAGCAAATATCCTAATAGGAATTTTCTAGAATCAACATCCACTGTTATATTTACATCTGTGTACAATTGTAACACATGTTTCATACTACCAAAGCATAAATATGTCCTGGAAGTGCCTCTAAGATATGAGTTGTTTTTGGTCATCAACCTATAAACTCACTTGTTTTTCAGTGCCCTATTTCCCTTAAGACGCTTCACTAAGTCATAAGTGTGGTTCTCATTCAATGATTTCATCTCCTCTTGCATAGCTTTAAACTTTAATCCACTCACTTTTATGCTGGTGAGATATGGCTTCTTCAAAACATTCTAGCACCCCTCTCTATCTGTAAGCATCACAGATTCATGTGAAGGATATCTAGTGGAAGGTCACAATTCTCTAGTGGATCTTCTCAATTCTGGCTCAACCAGTAGTACAAATGGTTTCAGAGGTGCTTCATCGACTGATTCTACTAGACCATCATTATTATCCTCTCCAGTTCCCCCATAATCATATGAACTACAGGTGTTTAAAAACGCAACATCTTTACTTATGATTAGTTTTCTCGCCACTATATCCTATAATCTGTAGTCAAATTCTTCATGCCTATAGCTTAAGAAAATGTATTCCTTGGCTTTATTATTAAGCTTCGATCTTTCATCCTTAGGAATGTTAACATATACTCTGCAACCAAACACTCTTAAATATTTATAGGAGACATTTTTCCCTATCCAAACTCTCTTAGGTACATCAACATCTAATAGAGTTGAAGGAGAAAGGTTAATCAAATTAACTGTAGTATGCTTAGCCTCTGCCCACAAGAAATGAGGAAGTTTGGCATCAGAAAACATACACTTGATCCTCTCTTCAATTGTTCTGTTCATCCTTTTTATAACACCATTCTGCTGAGGGAATTTTGGTACAGTCTTCTCAAATCTGATTCCATAGGACTTACAATACTGCTCAAATGACCCTCTGTACTCACCACCATTATTTGCCCTGATATATTTTAATTTTCTTCCTATCCCTCTCTCAACATAAGTATAGAAGAACTTAAACGTATCAAGCATCTGGTCTTTTGATTTCAAAGTAACAGCCCTCGCTTTTCTAAAATAATCATCAATAAAAGTCACACAATAAAGTGCACCTCCTATTGATCTATTTTGCATCATGCAAACATCAGTATGAATCAAATCAAGTGGTTGTGACTTTCTAGATGGAGAAAAGTTTTTAAAAGCCACTTTGTATGTCTTTCCAACTAAGTAATGAACACAAGTCTTAATGGATATACCTGCGAAGTTGGGTAAAATTCTTTTTCTAGCAAGAGTTTCCAACCCTTTCTCGCCAATATGACCAAGCCTTTTATGCCATGTCTCAATGTCAGAATCTTTTACAGCCACATTCACATCTTCTTTCTTGATCTTGGCTTCTAATACATAGAAAGTGTTCAGTTTCCTCTCCTTAGCAGACACTAGGGAGCCTTTAGTGAGCTTCCATTTTTCTTCACCAAATTGGTCAGTATAACTATCATCATCAAGCTTGCCTGTGGAGATCAAGTTAAGACAAATATCTAGCATGTTTGACATCTTTAAGTAACAACTTACAACCAATGCTAGTTTCTAAGCAAACATCTCAAATGCCTACAATCTTAGATGCCCCCTCATTTCCCATCGGAACATGGCTATAATCACCATTAACATAACATGTAAAGTAATCACGATGTGCAGTAACATGAAACAAGGCACCCGAATCAATCACTCAATCATTAGTATGACAAGTGCGATTTACAGAGCTTTCATCATAAACGATACCCATATCAACATCAATTATGGCTGCAGTGTTCTATTTGTCATTTTTCTGAGCATCACCCTTTTCTTTCACCTGTTCTCTTTTCCACAATCTATACTCCTTTTAATATGACTCATTTTCTGACAATAAAAGCACTTGACGTTTCTCCTCTAGAACTTAGATCTTCTCCTAAGGTTATCATTATTCTGCTGGTAGGAATTTCTACATTGGCTTCTCCCTTGCCTTTCTTACTTTTCTTGCTTTTCTAAAACAAGTGCATCTGACTCAAAGGAAATTCATTCAACACTCTTTCTTTTAGATTCTTCATTCCACAACCTATCTGTAACCGTATCAAAGGTTAATTTCCCATTTGGCGCTGAATTATTCACTGATACCACTAATGTCTCCTAACTGTCAGGCAAAGAACTAAGCAACAACTATGCTTGCAACTCATCATCTAAAACAATCTTCATTGTAGTTAACTGATCAACCAAACCCTCAAACTTACTAGTGTGTTCAGTTATAATATGCCCCTATTTGTATTTCAAGTTAATAAGCCTTTTCATCAAATTGGTTTTATTATATGCTGTCAACTGCTCATAAATTGTTTCTAATTTCATTCAAAGAAGATCAGCCCTGGATTCCTTCGCGGCATCATGGTTTACACTTTAATCAATCCACGACCTAATAGTATCCACTGCCTTCTGGTTTAATTGAGCCTATTTCTTATCATCTAAATCGGCAGGGTTTAATTTCTTCACCTTCGATGGGTTCATGTAAGTCTTTCATGTATAACAAATCTTCCATTCTAGACCTCTAAATACCATAATTCCATAATTTTAATTAAATCATGCATGCCAAAGACTCCCCTATCTCAACCATACAAGTAATAGAAACACACAACTTAACTCTCTGATATGACTCCGTTGGGAAAGGAACTCACACAAGCAGTTCCAAATTAAGCAGAAACAAACTTTTTTCCCTCTTTTTGTGATTAAAATAGGATGTGTACCACAAATAAATAGGCAGAAAAATAAACCAACAACTTTCAAAGTAATAAATCAACCACAAGAAACACAGGTTTTCATATGAAAAATCCAAAACGGAAAAAAAATATGGGACCATAGTCCTATATAATCTTCTACTATATAAATGGGATTACAACACAAATTCTTCTCTAGATAATACTAGAGGCTAATAACATCAAAAATCTCAATATTCTTGATTTACAGTAACAACATAATATCTATCTCTCAAATAAATGAGCATTTCAAATAACAGCTAACAAGAGGATAAAATAAAAATCAAGATCAGTAGGATTTTAGAGGGCGATCTAGGAACTACCCTCAAAATTTAGAAGAAAACGGAGTTAAAATCACCTTCCTTGCCTCGAAAACCAAAAATAGCCGCTGTCTTTCTCTCCCTCTCTCGTCTTTTTCTTCTTTTTCTTTTAATGTCAGCCGCCACTTATCCTTCTTTATATAGTGTTTTCAAAACCTAAATTACATGGAAAATTTTATCTAGTCCCTTCAAGTTTTCTTTAATTGTTTAACTATTCAAACTTATAAAAGTTTGGGCTTAAGCCACCCAAATGAGATGAACCCAACAAATATTATTGTTATTAAATATAGAAGTAAGTAATGGTCGTTCGTGCGTAGAAGATTTTTCCTAATTAACAAATTATTAGCACAAAACATTCAAACTAACTAGTCACAAAAATTGAATTAAAAATCCTATCTAACCTTGATGAAATTAATTGAATTAAAAATCCTATCTAACCTTGATGAAATTAACTCAAACTTTTAAGATCTACTAAGGACAAATTAATGAACATGCATACAAATTTTTGGGGGGATTTGGAATTGAGTTGCTATGTAAACTAAACTAAAGAATTTAAAGAAGAAAAATCGAAATTATAGTTATAGAGGTCTATATATGATGTGACATATGGTTCAAGGTATCATTCTCCACCACTAAACATTAAATTTTATGTCAATTATCAAAATCGTCATTGACTACTTAGTTGTCGAGTAAAATAAACTCTTTACTTAATCTCTTTCCATAAAATAACTAGAATAAGCTCTCAAGATTCAATTTAATATAAGCATTGAAGTCATGCAAGATACATGTTGAATCAAGAAACAAACACACATGTAATCAAACAAAAATATTCCATAGTATTGATCACAATCTGCCGCTTAGGTTTAGTTCTTTGACAATTATTATTAAAAGATCCTAAACTAGCAATCAAATCAGCATCAAATTCATCTAGTTGGCTAGGTAAACAAACAAATAGCAATTCTTAAACATTAAAATCAATGAAATATAAAATTTTTTAGAGGAAGATGAAGAAATTCTAATTCTAAAACTTTATTAATAAAAGTTCAAGTCTAGGGTTTCAAATCAACCCTAACTAGTAAAAAGATTAATCACATATGCCTGAATGATTTAATATCAAATCCATTAAACAAAGAAAGGCTTATTGATTGAATTATAACTATGACTGCTAAGTCTTCTCTCAAATTTGTCTACTCCTCTCTTCCATGTGATCTTCTCTCTTCTAAATTGATGCTTCACATTTTTTGTATTTGTTTAACTATGCTAATGCTTGTTCTTACTGGTGTTTATATAGATCTTTAGTCCTAATTCTTGTCGGACTTGTAAAATTTGTGTAAATTCTCCTTTTCCTAGTAAGAATAGAGCTTGGAACCAAGAAAATAGGCCTACGTGTCAAAATAGTTCCAAAATGCATTTTTAATGTAGGCCCAAACAGAAAATCCGACTAGCCCTTCAAAAATCAATATTTATATGCCCAAGTCTAATCCTCACCTTAGTACATGTCTAATATAGCTCAATAAAGTGAATAAAGCCTAAAGTTCATCCAAGAAGCAATCAAAATCCATGAAGTCACAATCTGGTTATTTTTCACACTAATGGGTAACCTTTCTACTCCTTTTTGTTTCTCTGCCTCAAAAGCTCCTACAAACATAAAAGAGTAATAAAGAATCAAGAAATTTATGAAAATATAAAAAAAAACTAATGGGTAACTTTTCTGCTCCTTTTTATTTCTCTGCCTCAAAAGCTCCTATAAACATAAAAGAGTAATAAAGATTCAAAAAATTCATGAACATATCAAAAAATCACAAAAAAATTAATAAAATCTGACATGAAATTAAGCACTTATCATTTACTAAAAGCATCTTCTAGATGTTTTTGAAACTCCTAAGAGTTTAACCGAGTAGTTTCAAGCAATTTTCTTTGCTGGCTATCTGAGTTTGAATCCTAAGAGAGGCAAGACATTAAAAAATCAATTTAAAAAAATAAATAATAAATAAAAGTGTTTTTTTTTAATCATGTCATCAGGAACTTTGAAATAGGATACTGTATGCATAATCCAAATATTTGTAGGACAAGATACATTCTTTTTAAATTTTTCCTCTCACATATCCTACATCAATGAGTTACACGATAGCTCATTCAGTCCCCTCTTGAAACATATTTTTACAACTTTAAATGCTTTTGATACTTTCATCGATGGTGTTGAAAAACAACAATAAAATAGACACATTATTGAAGCACAAATGTAGTCTTTTTACATACAGATTCATTATTCAAGGCCTGCAAATAAAAAATTGTGAATTTATCTGTTAGAAGGTAATGTGTTTTTTTCTATCACTAGTCGAGCACTAAAGATGTAATGAGGTATTAAAAAATATTGAAGATTAAAAAGGTAAAAACAAGTTCTAATTGCGGTCAATGTGTCATGCCCCCTTAAAAATATTAATTTTTTAATCAATATCTAAAGGTAAATCTATTAAAAGCATAGATCACTTTTGAATTAGTCAAAAAGATTGTGGTTCCAAAACCACCCGCACAGTTGGGGAAGAATTTGATTTATTTCGTAAAATGAATAACTCTTTAAGATAATAAATAAATAAACAAATAAAGATATCGATTGCAAGTTGATGTGGTAGCTATTTCATTTGAGGCAAAAGTGTGACAGGAAAAAATTGGCACCATGAGAGCAACTTGAATACCTAATAAATGAGAGAATCATTTGAAAAAACCAAAGACTAAAAAATGTTTGATTAGCATACTTGACAATTTGTTGTGACATGTTTACAGTTTGAAAACGTTGGATGATAGTATCATTATGTTGAATTGAGTCCATCTTTTTCCTATTTTGATAAGGAGAAAGACAAGTCAGCCATTAAGAACTGATGAATTTATCAAGTGAATGATTGCAGGTCAGTATATGGTCGCTCGGTATCGATAACTTAGCAACTAACGAAAATGTTTTTGTAGTAATGTTTCATTTAAAGTTGTAACATCAAACAATTTGAGTCTATCAATTTTCTGCTTTAATGTATACCCTACTCTTGTTTTATTTGTATGGTTGGTCCACAACTACCTATCCGAACAGCATTTATATATAGATATATGTATGTATGTATTTGTATGTGTGTATGTATACATGTTACTAGTCAACTAAGAGTCAGAGTAGAGAAAATAATAATAATAACGATAATAATAAATGCTTTACTTTTATTTACATATTACTAAGAAACTAAAGAAACTTGGGATTTTCGGTTGGTAGTTGGTGGTAGCTGGATTTGATAATTTCGTCTAATTAGTATATTAATAAAAGAAAACAAATTGTTCTGTATCCCACAGAATAATTAATTGAGTACCGGTATAGATATTTTAAATTTTTATTTTAAATAGTGCAATATATGATGTGTTATTTATTAGATAGTATTTTTAGAGGAACTAAATTTTAGATTAGGTTATAAAGTAAAAGTTTAAAATTGTATTTTTTTAATTTTCTCAATTTACAAATATTCTACAATAAGATATCTACTGGGACACTGAATGTATATATTTATAATACATCCCAAAAGTTTGTCTAGCAGAATTTGGAAATCTACTTTCAATTGTACTGGGGTGATCGAACCCGCAACATGTGGAACGAAAACGAGTCCTGCCGACTCACACCATCAACCTAAGCAATTAACAAACAACATGAAGTTAAAGTCGTGCAGTGCACAGTCCTTCAATCTAATTCAACATGAAGGTTTTTGACAAATAGAATCCATGATTCAACGAGTCAAATCATTGTCAGAATGCGCGATCAATACGAAGATTTAGAAACAACAAATAATTAAAAAAAAAATGGTGTTTATTTGGCATTATTTCTTGGATTTTGAAAGAAAGACATTTTTTTTTCAAAAGAAAGAAAGATAAAGAGAGAGTGAAAATCAATTTTGACAGCATTTGCAGCCTTCTAAATTTAAATTCAAAATATTTAATATAATTCAAATTTAAATCATTATTAACTATCAATAAGTCTAAAAAACTTAGCTTAGCCCAATTTGTAAAGGTGGGAGTGGCTTTAAACACAGCGAATAAGGTGGTCATTTAGTGCCTTATATTTAGAAAAGTTCTATTTTTTTGAATATTTTTCTAATAATACTCAAATTAATAAAGTTTTTTTAAGTTATGTATTGTAGGAAAACTTATTTTTAGACTCTCTTAATTTAATAATTATCCTATAATTAATATTTATTTTTTTTAGAAAATGTATATCTAATAATCTTATTGTTAAAAGATATAACTACTATCAAATCATTTAATTCATTCATTATTAGTATTTCTAAAAAAAATCTTTATATTTTTATTTTCTTAAATTACTTAATTGTTTAACGTTAAAATCTTTATTGAAATCTTATAATCTAAAAACTCAGTAGATGAAAAAAAATTCTTGATCTCTACAAAGAAAATTATTGCAATCATTAACTCACTTTAAAAGAAAAAAATTAATTTCTTGGAATATAAAGTTCATAGTCATTATCTGATCATTAATTCATTATCTTAACTTTTTAGGTGCTATTATTTTAAAAATTTTATTTGAAATTAATATTGTTCTTATATATTTAATTCTAATGAAAGTATTAAAATATCTTCGTGACTATTTTTTCAAAATTTCTTCTTAAAAATTTATTAGAATCCTCGTGATTGTTATTGAAATTTAAAATATAATTAAAGATATAATAAACTTTGAACTCTTTCATATTTTTTGAACGTTGAAGTTGTTGAAAGAAATAAAAGCCTCATCAAGATAGTTGGCCTAGTCCAAATACTCCAAAGCCAACGACGCTATGTAAGGAAATTCCATCAAAGCCGACACTGTATAAAAGAAATCCCATTAATGCGTCCGACATATTAATTAAGAACAAATGGGGTACAGAAAGTTGGAATAAAAGCAATGGATTCAGATATTATTATATATTAGTTTACCAAATATCTACTACTATTAAATTTTCAAGAAAAGTTAAAATATTCAATGGCCATCTAATTTCTCCTCAATAACTCGACACATTTAATGTCTGAAAGGCACTGTTGTAATATGTGGCACACTTGGTGTCTGCCCATTTGTAACACGCGGGTGGTGCATTAACTAAATCTTTGAGGTCGAATATCACTCATCAAGTGGATCACGACATGACATTGTGAACGCTGCAATAAGGTTGTGAAAACCCAATTCAGTCCAATTCAATGGATTCAACTTTTTTCGACTCAATTAATGTTTGGGTTTGGTTAGTTTCATATAATGAACCCTTATAATCTAACCTAACTAAGAATAATAAAATTCCTAGTAAAATTAATTGTAACTGTCAACCCTCCTTTTTGTTTATTTATAAAAGACAGTTTTTTCAATTTCTCTTTGTTAAATCTGATATTAATTGGATTCTTTTGATTTAAAATTCAAAAATCAAACCCAAATTTTATCTAAAAATAAGTTGATAGATATTTAAACATTATGTGATATAATTTTTTTATATAAAATCATTATTTTTGTTGCCTTGTTTATAAATAGATTGCTGGGTACAATAGACAACATTCACTGTCATAATATATAATTAATTTTTCTTTTTCCTATTTGAATTAGTTTTAAGTACCAAATATTTTTTAATCTTTTTCTATGTTTGAATTTTTTAATTTTTTATCAATCCAATCCAACCTAATCCATCTGATAACTTAGAGGTTGGATTGGTTTGGATTGGATATATTATATTTGGTATAGTTGGAATCAATCCAGTTAGTGATGAGTTGGATTAGATTTTGACAAACTCATTACAACCTAACCTATATCCTCCCTTAGACTACACAGTTAAAGAAACGGTGTCCAAGTCTATCAAACAACCCTAATAGCAAACAAATGGAAATCATCAGTTGGATTTTTTTTTCCCTTTTCACTTTGTATTATATTTTTTATATACTAAACACCAATCAATCACTCATGTATATTTTGTTGACAACTAGATTGACCTCACTAAATAGCTGATAAATCAATGCCACGAGTTAGATTTCCCTTTTTTCCCCGCTTTCATATCATATTTTTTATTTACTAACCATCAATCACTCATATATATTTTGTTGATAATTTATTACCACTGTTTTAAGTAGATTTTGAGATGTAATGAAAACAAGAGAAACCTAGTTAAAACAATAAATTTATATTTGGGTAATCAGGGTAACTCACTTGGTCATTGTGTGTGGTGTATTGAGATTTAAGGGAGATGGAAAATTGAAATGATGGTGGAAAATTGAAATCTGAAAAGGGGGGGTCTCCGAGATAAGATTTAATCCTGCAAAACAATAGATAACGATGTTAGAGGTGGAGTCGGGGTAGCCGACGTCCACTCTCCACTCTCTGATGCTCAAGCTAGCTACTCGAACTTTTTATGGTGATGAGAGCTTGCAAGCCCTCTAAAAATGGTGGCTGAAGGTTGAGGAATACCTCAGCCTTTTTTGGTGTGGTATGTGTGTGTGTAATGTAATAGATTCCTAAAAATAAAACTTGGGTGCCTTTATATATGGAGTACCTAGCTGCTACGTGGCGCCTTGCTTATGATTATTGGTTGTTAGGTTTTATGATTTTTGGGGTGGTTATGAGTATGCTTGGGGAGTAAGAAGGGTGTCTATGGTGTATTTTATTCCCTAGGGCACATAGTGCACGTGGTAGGGTAGTCGAGGATACCTCAACAGAGATTGTTTGACATGGTTGCTGAGGACCATAACCTTTTTGGTACGCTGCCGGTCACTTTTGTAGGGATGTCAGGTGGCTATCCCCTTTTTTTTGACAAGATATTTTAATACTTGATTCGGCAAAGCGAATATTATCTTTTAGGCGATGGCGACGTTTTCACTTGATTGAATTTTGAAGATTTGACCGTTTTGTATCATCGAATGTACCTGGTGTATTTCAGGTATCCCGGATACTGGTTAAGGTATATGTAAGGTACCAAGTTTATGGCGTAGGTAGGGTATCCCGGGTACCGCAATTGTGGTTTTGTATCATCGGATGTACCTGGTATATTTCAGGTATCCCGGATACTGGTTAAGGTGTATGTAAGGTACTGAGTTTATGGCGTAAATAGGGTATCCCGAGTACCGAGATTGTGGTACAGGTAGGGTATCCCAGGTACCGAGATTGTGGTGTAAGTGGGGTATCCCAAGTGTCTACAGTGATCATTTTAAATCATGGCACCCTTTATTAACACATGGCGCTTTATCGCAATTTTCATGTTTCCTCCCAAACAACATTCTCCTAATTTCTTTTAGGCGACAAGTATTAGAGGTAAAAGAAACTCGCATAAGAAGTAGGAATGACACATGGTGATTGTAAATTTAACTGATGGATGGCTGAGCAAGGGAGGGGGCATCCAGCTTCACTTCTCTTTCGGCATACCCTTGCATATTTCCAAGTTATGAGTTTTCTTTCTTTCTTTTTTTTTTTTTTTTTTGGAACTCAACTGACATGGGGAGTGGGTTTGGCTGTTCTCGCATCCTTTCTGCTCGCTTTGGAAAGTGGTAACCGTCTGACATATGTTTTTTGAAATTTAAAAATTGTTTGCCCTCTGCAAATGCCTGACATCCTCTTTTCCGTGTGCAGTGTGCTTTGCCAGGTTCAATTAAAGCCTTTTCTTTCCCCCATTTTCTTTTTTGTCCCTCTGCCTTTTTTCCATCATTTTTCTTTTTCTTCTCTTTCCACTCCCCCCCCCCCATTTTTTTATCCCTTCGTGTTCTCCCTTTGTTTGCCCTCATCGCCTCTGTCTTTTCTCTTTTTTTTTCCCTTTTCCCCTTCGGTCGTTCATCATTCTTCACTGTGTCTGGCGAGGTCTTCCGGTGACACTTCCCTTGGTGTTCGACACCCGATCTAGACGGTGTTGCAGCAACAGCGTCTGGTAAGTAACTTTCGTGGCGTGTAGCAGTGCTCCGGCTGGTGGAGCGCGGTTCTTCATCCCTTTCTCATCGTTTCATTTTTTTTTTTTTTGTGCTGGAATCCCTAACGAGTTCCCTTTTGCCTTTTGCCAACAGTCGTTCAGTCACTGCCATTAGTGATTTTCGGTGACTTTGTGGCAATTTTTCGTCAGCTCTTGACCTCTTTGGCCATTCCCGTCAATGTGGGTGAATCTCATTTTCCATATCTTGTTCCTTCTCTCTTTGTATACATGTATTTACCTGCTTATACATGTACTCTCATTCGTTGATTTCATATGAATGCAGCTTTATCACTCCTTGTCTGTAGATTTCGATTTGTGGGATTGGTGAGTTTTGAACATCTTTTTTCTATTTTTCTTCTTTTGCTGGCATATATTTGGCTGTATCATTTTTCTCTCTCCTCTTTTTTTTTGTGTATTTTGAAAATTCTTTAATCGTTTAGTTTTGTATGTTTTTGGTTGTGGTTGGTGGTTGATGGTTGAAATGTGATGTGGGTGTTTTGTTGTGGTCCATGAACTGGTGATATTAAACAGAAGGATGGGGAGGAAAAGAATGGGAGTGAACGGGGGGTCATGTGGTGGGAAGTAGTGGCGGAAACAGCCCTCTGATTGGATCTCTTTCCCATATTTCCATTAGCGAAGATGAAAAGTCTTCTCCCAGTGTCTCTAACAGTGGTAACCCCTATTCTGGGTCCTCCCCTGTTAGGGTGACAAGGTGGCAGCCGTAGCAGTCCTCGCATTTCCCGTACACAATCATCTCATCAATCCCGTGAAGAAACCAAACCATCCTTGCCTGCAACCAGAGTCTGCTCCTCAGATTGAGTCCTTAGGCCTTCCTCTGCTCCTATTTCAAAATCTAGTAATCTTCATTCGTTAAGGGCTAGGAGGGCTACCTTGGATGACCCAGAACAGATTAGAACTAAGTATAACATTCCCCAATATGTCCACCTTAGGGTACTCCATGTAGATGAACGACCTGAATGCCCCTCTACTAATAGGATTGCCCTTCATATCGACCTCTTTAATTTAAGACTCCGTCTGCCACTCTAACCTTTCTTTATGAGGATGTTTAGCTACTAACGGATAGCGCCTGGGCAGCTATCTCTTTTGGGGTAGAGGACACTCACGGGTTTGCAAGTGTTATGGTCAGAAGTATTGGGGCATGATATCCATATTCATGATTTGAGGGGGCTATATTGATTTAAGAAGCCCAAGGGTCCTGCTATCGCTTATTTCTCAATGTGGGTGTTCATAGTAAGTTAATTAGAGGGGATCCTATCCTGAAGAAAGGCTACAGACAAGGTTGGTTTGCTGCTGATGGCGAGTGGTGGAGAAGTACACTAAAAGATACCAACCCAGTGTAGGTTCAAAATTTCTTCAATGAAGACAGTAAGTATTCTTCATATAGTTGGCTATTATTTAGATTTATTTGTGTCCCTATGCATAGATGTTTTGCTTACCCAGGGTTGCTCATGACTTTGCAGGTGTCACGTGGGCAAAAGGGGCATGCCCTATTCAGGAGGTTAGGAGGAAGGTGAGTAAATTTGTGGAGAGGTTCCGAGCTATTCAGAGGAGTAGTGATGTGTTGGACGAGAGCAGGTTGGAGAGGGCAGGCATAATTGACAAAAGTTTTCGATTTACTTCTGGTGGCCACTCATGTATGGTTTATGGGTGTTGAGGGGGTACCCCATTGTTACCCACATGGCAGGGATACCCCACCATCACCGTGTTTTATATTTGACTTTGTTATTTTACAATTTTCTTTTTCTTCGTGTTAATGACACTTTGAACTTGTTTGGCTGACTGTCTTTTTTCATAGGCTGTTGTGGCATGTAGATATGGAATCAAGGGGCGATGCTTTTGATGCTTTTTTCAAGGGATGGGTGAAGATCTTTTGGTACTCAGGATCTAGCCTTTTTGCTGAAGAATACCCGGGCTCCCCGTGCCCCAGGAGCAAAGTCGAGATTGCAGGGTACCTCCCAGAGTGGATTGAAAGATACCCCACATTCCCGAAAAAGAAAATTTGGGTATGTTTCCTTATTCTCTGATGATCTGCACGAAGGTGAACTAGACCCGGTATCCAACGAGACGGTCTCAAATCTGGATTGTTATTTTTATTATTCTACTGAGAGTGTTACCCTTGAAGCCGCTGCAAAAATGGATAGGTTCGATTTGAGTGAGCGCTATGGCCACGCGCTTAAAGCTACCCAAGAGGTAGGTGTTTATGGGGTGCCCCAAGTATCATCTTCTAATTACTCGTCATCTCTTTTTTTTTTTTTAACACAATTTACTGATCCCACGTGGCCTTTGTCCTAAGTCATTGTCTCTCGGATATCGACTCCTTAACCACTGCCTAGTCAGAGATTGAAAAATTGAAGGCCGAACTCCAAAATCGCCAATCCTGTGAAGAGAAGCTTGTTTAGGAGGTTAAGGTATTGAAGGAACGCCTCGATGATCTGTCAGGTGAGAGAGCTCAGTTAGATAGGAATTGTGACAAGCTAAGGGCAAAATGTGAGGGTCTATTGTCTCGGCAAAAGAAGATGGCGGACGAGGCTTTTTCCTTTATCATGACAGAAGTATGGAGTGTGAATCCAGAGCTGGTGGTACCTTACGTGGAGAGATATGTTGACAATGGGTACCCAACGTACCTCAGCACGTGCTTGCCTTGGATGTTCCTACCTCAACTGCCACGCTCCGGGTACCTCAGAATCCTCTGCTGATCGTCCATCGGAGAAAGATGGTGAGGATAACGCACCATCTCTTGTGTAATCCTTAGTTTGTACTGTTGTTTATTGGTTGGGGCTCCTTAAAGCCTGTACTTGGAACTCATTTTTTTCTTTTGACTGTTCAGGGTATCCCGTGTTGTAGAGGTTCCACCATGATACTATGTTATCGGGCCTCTTTCTTTAGCTGGATTGGTATTTTGTATCCTTACTACTTTGCATCTGATTATCTAGCTAAAATGTGTCTTCATACTTGCTGCATATCTTTGTCGAATTGAAACATTATCGCAGCATTTTCATTCAAAATGGTGAAACAAATTTAATTTTTGCTCTTCCAAAGCTTTCTTTATATTTTTGGATTGTCTATTCCCTACTATGCTCAAGTAAGAGAATGAAGGTGTGCATACCTTAACGGAACATCATGACGCTAGGGTATGCTGGCTTTACTCCACCCTTAGGTCTTCTTTAACCCTTTTTTGCAACTTTTTCATGCTCCTTCTTGAACGTTGCTTACAGTTTTCTCGTACTCTTTTCGCTAGCTCTAACCTTGGATAGATCGTCACGATTCGGGCAAGTCAGATACCCCAGCTGATCCTGTAGTAAGTTGGTTACGACTTATAGGAATGTAGCAAAGATTGCATATCAGTAAAGATGAATGGCGAAAAATGTCATCCATATTATGTGATTAAGAAGACGAGCAGTAGTTGGGAGAACGCACATCATAATTTCGAGAGGAAAATGCATTCATAGGCAAGGGAAGCATTGTGCAATACGCAACTTAGTTCTATTATCTTAGAAAGATTGGAATATTGCAAGATCTCCTATTCTTTTCATTTAGGAGTTTTAGGGATTTGAGATAGCGACTGACCAATGTAGGGTATGGGATCTAACACGTACACATGCACAAATAAAGTAATTAGTTAAAGATGAGACACTGTCCTCTAGTAGCATTTGTGAAGCATTGCGGCATTCCAAGGGTGCCTCATGATTGTTTCATCCATGTGGAGAAGCCTGTATGCACCAGATCCCACAGGTTTGTCTGCGGAATATAGTCTTTCCCAGTTTGCCCCGAAAGAACCATCAGAGGGTAACCTGATGTTTTGAGTTACCCTCCTCAGGACTAGATCGCCCTTTTTGAAGGATCGGGGCGCACCCTTTTGTTGTATAAACTCGAAATACATTGCTGATATACTGTTGTCTTTATCTCTACTCTAACCCTTTTTTCTTCCAAAAAGTCAAGGTTGGATGCGATTAAAGAGGCATTCTCGGTTTCGTCAAAAGACTGAACCTTTATGAGATAGTACCCCAATTTCGGCTAGGATTACTGCGTTAGCACTAAAAACAAAAGAAGAGGGGGTTTCCCTAGTGGATGTGTTCTGGGTCGTCCGATAAGCCCAAAGCACACCAGATAGCTCATCTACCCAACCTCCCTTTCTTTCCTCTAGCTTTTTCTTTAGGATACCCTTGATGATCTTATTAACAGCTTTTACTTGCCCATTAGATTGGGGGTGGGTTGGGGAGGCAAACCGGTTGGTTATCCCAAGCTTTGACCAAAAACTAATGAAACTTCTCATTGTCGAATTGTTTCCCATTGTCACTAACTATAGCATTGGGGATGCCATACTTACAAATGAGGTTCCTCCAAATGAATTCAATGGTTTTCCTCTCTGTGATACTTGTCAAGGGATCTGCCTCTGCCCACTTTGTAAAGTAGTCTACTCCCACGATTGCATATTTTGCCTGCCCCTTGCCTGTTGGCAGTGGCCCTATGAGATCCACACTCAACACAACAAAGGGCCAGGGGGAAGACATAACCGTTAGTTTTTCTAGTGGTAGGTGGGGTATCCGGGCGAATCTCTGGCACTTGTCACAGCTTCTTACCATTTTCTTGGCATCCTCCCGCATGGTAGGCTAGTAACAGCCTTGGCGAAGAGCTTTCTGTGCTAAAGATTGTGCTTCATAGTGATTGCCGAAAATTTCTTCATGTATCTCTCTCATGACATACTCGGCCTCATCTCTCCCTAAACATTTCAGGTAAGGGAAATTGAATCCTCTTCTGTATAAGGTATCTTGGATGAGGCAATATTGTGCAGCTTTATACTTCAGCCTTTTTACTTCACCATTATCTAAGGGTAGATCCCTATTTCTAAAGTACCTTATAATAGGCTCCATCCAAGGTGCCCCTGCTGACAACAATCCCACTTCTACTGGCTCCAGGAAATCAACACTGGGGGCAGGTACATGCTCGGTCGTGATAGGACCGGCTGCACTTAAGGATGCCATTTTGGCTAGATTATCAGCTTCACAGTTTTACAACCGAGGTACTCTTTCTACCTTAGCCTCTATAAATTGAGACATCAGCTCTCTGATTTTCCTGAGGTACCCTTTCATATTTTCTCCCTTTGCCTGATATTCCGAGGCAATTTGGCTGACTACCAATTGGGAGTCACTTTTGATGTGGACCCTTTGTGCTCCCAAAGCTTTTGACATTCTTAGGTTTGCTATGATAGCTTCATAGTCGGCTTCATTATTTCAAGCCTTGAATCCGAATTGCAGCGCATAACACATCTTTACCTTGTTTGGGCTGATGAATAATTATTCATGCACCACTCTCATGTGAATTAGAAGAGCCGTCCACATATATCTCCTATACTTGTTCCTTTTCCGCCGATGGTGTAGCCTTGCTCGGGTACCCAAGGTTCCCCTCACCTCCGGAGTCATTGGTGAATTCTGCAATGAAATTGGCAATGGCTTGACCTTTGATGGCTAAGCGAGGCTTGAAGATGATGTCGAATTCCCTTAATTCCAAGGACCATAGGAGAAGCCTTCCGGACATATCTAATTTTTGAAGGATTTGCCGGAGGGGAAGATTGGTGACAACCGTGATGGTATGAGCTTGAAAATATAGCCTGAGCTTCCTTGCGGAGACAACCAGTGCTAAGACAAGTTTCCCGGAAGTGGGCTACCTCTTCTCTGCGTCCACCATGGCCTTATTGGTATAATAGATAGGTCGTTGTACCCCATTGACATCTTCCCGAAGTAAAACTGAACTAGTTGCATGCTCAGAGAGGGTGAGTTACAGCAGTAACACCTCTCCCGATTCGGGTTTGGTGAGTAGTAGAGAATTGACGAGGTATCCTTTCAGTTGCTGGAAAGCATCTTCACATTTGGGAATCCACTGGAGCTTCTTGCCCGCTTTCAAAGCTTTGAAAAAGGGCTAACAACGATCGGTGGCCCTGGAGATGAAGCAGCAGCTACCCGACATGCCAAGCTCTGAACTTCCTTAATGGTACGCGGCAACTTCATGTCAAGGACCGAGGTAACTTCGAATGCGCATTTTTCAGGGTTCAGCCGCATCTGGTGCCTTCTTAGAATAGTTAAGGTGTCTCTGAGGTGCCCCAGGTGATTGCTGGTATGCACTGATTTGGTGATCATGTCATCAATATATACTTCCATAGTGCGACCAATTTGATCTTTGAAAATTTTGTTCACAAATTGCTGATAAGTGGCCCCTGGCGTTCTTTAAACCAAACAGCATAACCTTGTAATAATATAACCCACAATTGGCGATAAAGGTTGTTTTGTCTTTATCGGGCTCATGCATTGGGATTTAGTTGTAGCCGGAGAAGGAGTCCATAAAGCTAAGCATCTCTTGACCGTCATGGCATCGACTAGCTGGTCTACCCGGGGGAGGGGTAAGCTATCCTTGGGGTAGGACTTGTTCAAGTCCGTAAAATCCACACACATTCGCCACTTCTCGTTGGACTTTTTGACTAGGACCACATTGGATACCTAGTCGGGGTACACTGCCTCCCAGATGAATCCGGCCGTTAATAGACGATCCACTTCTTGTTCAATTGCATCATATTGCTCTTGGTTGAAGGTTCGGCACTTCTACTTAACTGGCTTGTGATGCGGGTTAACATTGAGCTTATGGCAAGATATGAAAGGCAGGATATCCGGCATATCTGAGGGGGACCAAGCGAACACATCCTGAAGTTCTCGTAAAAAATATATGAGCTTTTCTCGCTGCTCCTCTGAAAGGTTGGAGCCAATTTGGACAGTCTTAATCGGATCAGAGGCATAGATCGAAACTGAAATTAGGTCTTCAACAGAGGTACCCCATTTCTCATCTTTTGGTGTCCGGGGATCCAAGGGTGCCTTTAGTTCACAAATTGACTCTGTTTGATCATTAAAGAGTACATTGGCTACCTCAGCGACAGCTGCACCAACTCCCATCGGCGAAGTTCCTGGATCTTTTGTGAGTCCAACTATCTGAGGGGTTCTCCTAAGGGTAGCTCTCTGTCTCCTAGCTAATGACCGCCTTGTCAAGTGAAATGATGCCCTTCTATTGGTGACATATCCTTTCAATTATGATTCAGAAGTAATTTGATAAGCGACCTTAGAGGCAATAGAATAACATCCTCGAGCTGACTGATGATCCTTTTTTTATGGTGATAACTTCCTGAGCAATTGGAACTTTCATTGCAAGGTAGTGCATGGATACCACTGCTTTAGTTGCTGCCAGGAAAGGCCTACCTAAGATAATATTATAGGTACCTGGGTGATCCACAATAACAAAATCAATCGGTGAGGTACCTTACCAAGTGTAACAGGCAGTGTGATGTTACCTTAGGGTTGACCATATCCCCAGCGAATCCAACAAGCGGCATAACATATGGAGTAATTTTTGGCAACTCAATCAGTAGTTGATCCAAGGCACTTTTGAAAATGATATTCATAGAGCTTCTGGTGTCTACTAGCGTCCTATCCACCTTGCCAGTAGCAACCTTTAGTGTGATGACTAGAGCATCATAATGGGGATATATGGTACCTTCAACATCGTTTTTTGTGAAAATGATTGGAGGGTGGTTGGGTACCTCATGTGCACTTAGGCCAACGAAATTAACCTCTCCGCCAATGATGGCTGGTAAGAGTAGCGATCTTCCATAACTTTTAACAGCTCTTCTGGACTGGCCGGCCAAAGTAGGACTGCCTGTAATCATTCAAATATATACGCCCCTCTTGGGTCCCTAAGATGCCTCACGTTCGGGGCTGTTGTCTATGATGTGCTTGCCCTAACCTTGCTCCATGGATTTCTGAGTTTCCCTCATTCCAGCAACAAATTCCTTAAGGTACCCATTAAGAATCAACGACTCAATCTCCTCCCGTAAACTGAAACACTTGGCGGTGTTGTGACCAAAATCCTTCTAAAACTCGTAATACTTCAGGTTACACTTCATGTTAGGGTACTTCTTCATAGGTTTGGGTGGTCGTAATAGGCCATTATCCCGGATTTGATAAAAGATCTGCTCCAGGGAGCGATTTAGTGGGTGATAAGACTCGTACCGAGGTTTTAGAGATGGCTCTCGCTGTTCTGTCGGTGGAGATCTCGGCAAGCGGGGTACCCTAGGTATACCAGGAACATGATACCCTCTACCTCACGGGGTAGAGGGCACGGGACTTTGAACCCAGGGTGCCTTTGGTGGAGGAGCTTCTGTTTTCTTGGGTTTCTTCTTGCTTTTCATAGTCTTGGCCTTGTCCTCTTGCCATTTCAAATGGCATTTCTCGTCCATCTCAATATGTTGCAGAGCTTGAGAACAAGCTTCCCCATACAAAAGTGGGCGTTGCTTTTGAAAAGAACGCTATAACTTGCCTAATTGTAAATTCTTCTCAAAGTGGGTCAATGTGTGCCAGTGACCAAATGTTCCGGAGTGCAACACCTCTTGGTGGAAACGGCTCACATATTCAGCCAAAGGCTCGAATTCCCCTTACTTGATAAAAGCAAGTTTGGAGGCTACCCTATCTTGAGTGGAAGCATAGAAAAACTCAAGAATAAATTCAGATAGTAGCTGGTGTAGGGAGGATGTGCTACCTGCCTACAAAGACCGAAACCATGACTTCGCGGGGCCTGTGAGTGTGTGTGTAAACATCCTACACATGGCATTCTCACCAACACCCTTGATAAGCATTTGGTCGCGGTACAGCTTGGCATACCTAGAGAGATCCATAATACCCGAATATTAAGGTATCTGAGGCATGGTAAAAGCTTCCAGAAGGGCTGCCATCCTGATTTCATGGTGAATGACAAGTGGTACGTCATTGGTGTTAGAGTAAGGGTGATGTGTTGCTTTTCAGACAAGAGTTTCACTTGGTATTCCAGGTGCTCCATTTTCTCCAGAAACTTGTAGGGTACCTAAAATGTACCTGCCGATGTGGCAGCCATCTGAGAAGCCATTTTGGCATTTAGCTTATCTCAGAGATCCTCATGGGCTCGTTTTTCAGACTTGGTGCCCTGGCTGCTATGGGAGTTGCAAGAGGCGGTGGAGCATTCATCTCGAGAGCCCGAGGTTTGGAACTTAGAACGGGTACCCGACGGCATATGTTTTGGCATGCTGCCCTTGAGTATGTCAGCTGTTGGCTTGACTTGATCTATCTGCTGTGGTGGAGCATCTAAAATCGCTGGTGGAGGTGATTTTTTGGGAACTCGAGATCTCACTGCCCTAAGGATCGCATGAGTGAGATCCTCAAAGCGCTTGTGAGAGATGGGTTCTTCATCTTGACGAATGCCAGTTGATTGTTGGACTAACTTGCCATTGCTGAGACAGGCTATTCTCCTTGTTGGGTCGCTAACTTCATCACCGCTGTCGTCTCCCATTCTTGCAAGATCTGTCATTAGGGCATCGGAAGGTACGTTGGGTGCCATGCTTCGAAACACACACAACAACTATTGTGGTAACTGCTCTGGAGGCTTTTTGTGCAATCCCCACCCAAAACGGCGTCAATTGTTTTAAGTAGATTTTAAGATGTAATGAAAACAAATGGAAACCTAATTAAAACAATAAATTTATATTTCGGGTAACTAGGGTACCTCACTTGGTCATTGTGTATGGTGTATTGAGATTTAAGAGAGATGAAAAAGAATAGTGATGGTGGAAAATCGAAATATGAAAATGAGGGTCCCGGAGATAAGTTTTGATCCTACAAAACAATAGATAACGAGGTTAGAGGTGGAGCCGGGGCAGCCGACGTCCACTCTCCGACGCTCAAGTTAGCTACTCGAGCTTTTTTATGGTGATAAGAGCTTGCTAGCCCTTTAAAAATAGTGGCTGGAAGTTGAGGAATACCTCAGCCTTTTTTTGTGGAGTATGTGCGTGTATAATGTAATAGAATCCTAAAAATAAAACCTGGGTGCTTTTATATATGGAGTACTCGGCTGCTACGTGGCGCCTTGCTAATGGTTATTAGATGTTAGGTTTTATGATTTTTGGGCCGGTTATGAGTATGCTTGGGGAGCAAGAAGGGTGTCTATGGCGTATTTAATTGCCAAGGGCACGCGGTGCACGTGGTAGGGTGGTCCAAGATACCTCAGCAGAGAATGCCTGACATGGTTGTTGAGGACCACAACCTTTTTGGTACGCTGCCAGTCACTTTTGCAAGGACGTCAGGCGGCTGTCCCCTATTTTTTGACAAGATATTCTAATATTTGATTCGGCAAAGCGAATATTATCTTTTTGGCGATGACGATGTTTCCACTTGACTAAGTTTTAGAGATTTGATCGTTTTGTATCATCGGATGTACCTGGTATATTTCAGGTATCCCGGATACTGGTTAAGGTGTATGTGGGCATCCCGAGTACCGAATTTATGGTGTAGGTATGGTATCTTGGGTACCGAGATTGTAGTGTAGGTAGGGTATCCCGAGTGTCTACAGTGATCATTTTAAGTCATGGCACCCTTTATTGACATATGGTGCTTTATCGTAATTTTTCTATTTCCTCCCAAACAACCACCATATAGCTGATAAATGGATACCACTGTTTATATTTTCATTTCTTTTTCTTATTCCATTTTTTAAGATTTAAGTTGAAAATATGGCCCTTAAAAGCCTCACAAGTTTATGAAAATGTATTATGGGTGCATTTGGCATATTGTATTAGTTATATTACATTAAGGTGCATTGTATTAAGTTGTAACGCAATAGCAATAAGGATGTTTTGAGATATTTTTAAAATATATAGATTAAATAAACATTGACCATTATTTTATACAATATCGTCAATGCTACACCAAAAATAAAATATGATACACTCTTATCTTTATTTTTTTTTTTTTTACAATAATACCATTGCAACAATATTTATTATTTATAAATAAATTAATACCAGTTAATTTAAAGTAATGTCTAATATCCTTGCAATAATCTTACTACTAATTTTTTTGTAAAAAAATAAAAAAATTAATTTATTAAATTAATCCTAAAAGTAAAATAATAACAAATAATTTTTATTTTACTTTTAAGGCTAATTTGATAAATTCATATTTTTTTCCTTTCCATTAATATCTCCAAGAATATTGCCACTAGGGTGGGTAGGATTGTGACATAATTACTAACAAGGGTGTTTTGTGGTATTTTTCAAAATATAAAAACTAAACAGACATTCAACTCTAAATATAAGGACTAAATAAGTATTTAACCTATCAAATAATATTATTTTAGATTAATGTTAAAATTAAATTAATTTTATTTAAATTTATTAATATTTTAGGTTATTATTATTAATTTCTGAAATTAAGTATAAATTAATTATTTTTATGTATTAATTCTTAATAATATAAAAATGATTTGATAATATACCATTATTAAATAATAAAATATTACAATAATATAACTTATTTCTATATATTAATTATTATAATATAGTATAATTTAAAATTTGCTTTGTTCACACGAGGATAAGAGCTAGATTCCCTCCTCTTCAATTTAAGTGGACGGATGGATGAACGTGAATTTGAATGTGATAGGATTCGCTATTATATTGTAAATATATATTGCTATAGTTTTTCATAGGGTGAGGTTATTTGTTAACTAAAAATTTGAATACCCTTATTCTAATAAATTATTTTATTACAAACATACTTATCATACGAGCTACTAATAAAAATCATCTGTTATAAACTAACATAGAGTGGGAAGAGTGGCACCCCTCTAAACATCTCTTAACATCTCTTTTCTCTATTAACCCCCTTAAAATATTTTAAAAGATTATAAAATTCTTTTAACAACCTTTAAATGACAAAAATATCCTTAATTAAAACTTATTAATGTAAACTCTATTTTTTAATTTTTTTTATTTTTATTATTAAACCCCATTTCAATAATAGGATTTCTTCTCTTCATCGCAGTCACCAGTAATGAATTTCTTACCCGAAAATAAGAGGAAAAAACAATTTAATTTCTAAAATGTTGGATTTAAATTTCAGGTACCACCTTCACTACAGGTTGCTTCAAATCACTGTCCCAAGCCTCATCTGCCTCTTTCTGTGTCTTGTTCAATCTATTATTCACTTTATTGTGAGCTTCAGAATCATCAGCTTCACTCTCAAATTCATTTTTTCTATTCTTCTTATTCTCCCTTGTGGCAAAAAATTCATCCTCATCATCATTGCTGCTCATTTAGTTATGATTTGCCTCCGCCCTTGATGCTCTTGAACCATATTCTTCCTCAAATTCAGATTTCCACATTCCATTGTTAAGAAAAAAGATTATTGGACTTTTGAGTAGGGATTTAATTAGAAATTGTCTAATTATATAATTTTGATAAAGATTAAAAGTATAAAATAATTATAGGGGTTTGAAGTGGTATTTTAAGGAGTGCTAATAGTCCCACATACTAACATAATATATTTACTCCGAATACTTATATGGTGCACTCACTATTCAATATATAATTCTCTTGTCATAAACTCTAAAAATTTTATTTCCAATCCTTTGCATAATATTTAGTTAAACAATGAGCAATTAGTACTTTAATATATTTTGAACATATAGTTTGCTTTTTGCCTTTTCGGAAAAAAAAAAAATTGTAGTCTTTTGCTTCTTCTTCTTCCTTTTTTTCGTCGTCTTCTTCTTCTTCTTTGTCTACTTCTTCTTCTTCCTCCCTTTTTTTATTTTTCCTTTTTGGCCAAATGGCCCTTTTATTAATTGTTAGGTTAAAATTTGGAGTGTAAAAATCAATATTAAACATATTATTTTATAGACAAAAACTAATAACTAAAACTTATGTTAAATAATTCTTTTTAAAACATAATTTAATTCCATTATTATATATACTAATTTGTTATTAATACATTTTGGATGTGCTAAATAGTTTGATTGGTGTTTTGAGTAAATTAATTTAATTAGTTTAAGTAAGACCTTTTTAGACATTTTAAAGATTATAAAGGGTAAAACTTAATGCTTTAAATTTAGTACATGAGTATACAGAGAATAGTGTGTTTAGAGTTACTTTTAGGGTGAAAATAGCCCCACCTTTTTATATAACATAATATAACCCCACCTTTTTATATAACATAATATAAATTATATTAAATTATAAAATAATATAAATTATATTTTTTATTAATGTCGAATATAATTGTTTAATTTAAAATTTAATTTTAAATTTAGTATTTTAGTAAAGAATGATTGATTAAATAAAATTTACAAATTTATTTTTATTTATTAAATAATAAATGACTAAATATAATTAAGATACTTTTTCATATTTAAAGTAAAAATAATTAAAGTTATTTTATTTAATGAAAGTAAAATAATGTACCATTCTTTTTGTTAAATATTTAGGTTTATTACTATCTTATATTATATTTAAATTAAATTTTTATTTAAATATCAAACGTAAATTAATATTTAATAAATTGAAATTTATTATAATTTATTAGATAATAAAAGTTAAATTTATGTTTAAATTTGAACAATATTTTAATGCAAATTTATATTTAAATTTAAACAATATTTTAATGCAATATAACCTAAACTCTATCTCCGTAGGTTTATTTTATACACTTTTCGTTATACTAAATACCTTTTTTTAAAGCAGTGCAATGCTACTAAAAATAACAACCGAACATAGATTAACACAAGAATGATGATTTAATATGGTGTAATACAAGCTGTCAAACGTTCCTATGTGTTAAATCGTGATAATGTAACTCCTATATTTTTAATCTACTAACCATTAATAATTCACATCTAATCCACTTGGAAGAAAAGCTCATATCAGGAATGATTCTTGCTTCTTTAACTTCAAATCGACTTCAAAGGTGGCGGAGGTGATTCAAGTTTCAACTAAGGAGTCATTCACAAATTGATTGCATTATAAGGATTTGAATCTTTTGTGGATCAAGAAACTTGAAACCCATTCGACATTATCTTATGAACCCAATTTTTTTGTTTTTCAAAATTTTTTTTAACCCATTGAATTCAATTGGAAATTGAATTGTAACATCCGAAGAACCTTATTTATCTTAAATGGAACAGAAAAAGACTTTTAAAAGATAAAAGAAGGAAAAAAGAAAGAAAAAGGAAAAAAAAATAAAAATAAGAAAAGATAAGCTAAAAATTAATCAAATTTTCGGCTTAGGCAAGGTATCACATTGTTATGCAAGCAAGGAACCATTTTCTGCGGTCACACTTTATGCAGATTCACTCCCTGCTTCAAGTAATCTTCTCCTCCTCTTTTTTGTTTTCAATGTTTTTATTCTTAATTTTAAAAAAAAAATGTTTTGATTCTTCTTTACTAGTATAAAATGCATCTCCAATGTCTCGGTCATCAAGTAGCAAAATTGAGTGTCTATGATGGCTCATAATTCCAAGACTCATCTCACGTTCTTGTCCATCTTCATTATCTTGGCATCAGGTAACAATTTCTCCTTAGTCCTGAAGAGTTTGGTTGCCAAGAAAGTAGTGTAAAAGAACACTGGCAATTCTAGCCAATCGAAATCAAATTATTGTCCATTCTATTTCTTGATATTGTACGGTATAGAGTGCTTTATTTCTTACTAACATTCATTTTTTTGTACAGGGGCAAAAATGTATGCCAGTGCCAAAAATATTACCCTAGTGAATGTCTGCAAAGAGACAATATGGCCTGGAATAATAACACAAGGAGACAACTACCAAGGTGATGGATTTACTTTGAAACCAGGCCAATCTGCTTCCTATAATCCTCCTGATGGCTGGAGTGGCCGCATCTGGGCAAGAACTGGCTGCAATTTTAACAACAGCACCAGCTCTTGCAAAACGGGCAGCTGTGGGGCTTCTATAAATTGCACGAGTCCAGGGAGCTTGCCTGTCACAATTGCAGAGTTTACCCTTGGTGCTAACATAGACTACTATGATGTTAGCCTTGTCGATGGGTTCAATGTGCCTGTGTTGGTTAGACCTTTTAATGGTAAAGGGAATTGCAGCAATGCTGGTTGCGATGGAGATTTGAGGCAAAACTGCCCCTCAGAGCTGGCTGTTAAAGACAATGGAAAGGTGATCGGTTGTCGTAGTGCATGTGATGCGTTTAACAGTGATGAGTACTGTTGCAAAGGTGCATTTGGGGATCTTACCTCATGCTTGCCTTCAAACTATTCCAAAAGCTTCAAGCAAGTTTGCCCTACAGCATCTAGCTATGCGTTTGATGACCGTACAAGTATCATAACATGTTCTGCCACAGACTACATTGTTGGCTTCTGTGCTTCAAGGTAACTTCACATTTCTGGAGAAAAAATTTAGGGAAAAATAAGAAAAGAATTGTTAGCTTCATGCACAGCTAACAAATGCAGTTCTGACTGATTTTTTTTTTTTTTTGGTATATACAGGAATCAAACAGTGTGCTCTTACCATGACAATAAGCTTTTCTGTAATGAATCAAAGGGCTCAAAAGCATTCTCTCAAAGCTGGTGGCAGCTCCTTCTGATGCTTGCAGTGCCACTGACATTAAGTATACAAGGTTTATTTTAGCAAACCCTGTATAGAAGTTAAAACCATTGAACTTCTCATGTTTGACTAATTCCTCCATGATGTTTTATTGTTATGTAATCTTGAGATGCATTGTTTTCTGTAATATTCATCATATTTTTTCCATCTTCTCGAGTTGATAAGCAATCCAGTAATGGTTAACCACGACAATTGATCAATGCCCTACAGAATGTTAAATGGACTACAAGCCAGGTACAATCTTTTAATTTTAATCTTGATACTACAAAATCCCTACTTCTCTTTTGTGGACATCCAAAAGAAAATTGCAACATTTGAAGAAGCAATTCAGTTGATTAATAGAAAAATGGGAAAATACTGAGAAGTAGCAGCTTACCGGGAATATTGAAGAGAACATCAAACAGGATCAGCTACATGCCTTCATAACATCTGCAGCAATGAAAATGCCTGATCTTGATCCATTTCATGCCACTGCCAAAAGAATGCACAGCTACATGCTTGTCAACCTAAAGGCTTATTATATCGCTTTGGACCCTTCAAGAACCCTACAATTTTTCACTCGGTCCATTAGGACATGGATATGCATTACATGCTATACAATCACCAAATGAAGATTTCATCATACAGAGCACAAAAATTCAAAATCTCCCAACTGAAAGCAGTAACTTGTCATCAATTGTCCAACCGTTTGCACAGCATCAACTCTCCACAAATACACATGCGCAATACAAGAAGTACTTGACTGAAAATCATACAAAATTAATAGGAAGAATGGATATCAGCCAGCATGAAACAAATTTGAAAGAGAGAAGAGATGGAACTCCCCTTCAGGATTTTCATTTGTCAGCTTTGAATCACAAGGCTCGATCAGTAAATAAGGTGTTGTGTACAGGAAAAACCACAGCGCACAACCTGGAATCTCTTCAAATAAAATTTGCGCATTTTGATTCAAGCATGCATATGTAATTGTCTCTTGGAAAGATTATGTCAATCACTACTAAAGCGTGAACATATTGCAGTCATGATCAATAAATTACTGCACTTTATTAATATACTCAATCTTCTATACAGAAGGAAAAAAAGAAAAGAAAGTTGTGTGCGTTGTTTTTCAACTGCAGTGATATCAAATTTCTTCATAACTAAACTGCCCTGTCTGAAAGGCTAACAATCTGTCTATTCTTGCCACTACTCTAACTTCTTTTTGATTGCTTGTTCAGCTGTTTCCGCTCTTGCGTCTATTGCTTTAGACTCTTCACTTTCAAATGGCAATACAATCACAGGTGCTGCAGGAATTGTGTCCCATCGCTCCTTTAAGATAGTTATGAATCTCTTAACCATTTCCCTCCGAAACTCAAGCTCCCGCGTGAATAGATCAAAGAGAAGGAAAGCGAGAATGTACTTGAAAGGAACAATTAAGAGAATAGTCGCAGAAGATAGCAATACTAGTGCAACCTCAGTTGTTATCTGGTAAGAATTTAAGAAAATAATATCTTTTAATTCACAATGTACAACGGGGAAATGAACTCCCAAAATGTATAAAGCTTGATGTTGATAGTTCAAACTATTGCTGTGTCAATATCTGGCAGGAGAAAATAAACACACACACCCCCCAAATTTACAAGCTCAGGAGCTCCTGAAAACATCAGCTAACAATTCTTGGTATTTTCATTCAGTTACCAAAGTCTTATAATAGTAATGGGAACATACCTGAGGCTGACCGGAAAGAAAGATTGTGCGTATCTTAAGAAGTGTGATATTCAGATTCTGGAGATAATTCTCCACATCACGCATGGCATCTTTTACAGCTATAATCTTTTGGATAGTATTTGAAGGAGGTTGATCATGAATTGTAACTCTTCCAAATGATCTACCTAGACGACCTTGCTCCTTCAGCCCTTTTACTGTTAGCATCCCAGCTGCCAAAACCATTAACAACATGGGAAATACATATGACAGCATATTTCTGAAAGGAGAAACCAACAGTCAGCTAAGATTTGAACTATACAAAAATGATGATAATATTGACAAGTCCAATCCAGTTCCAAGATTATCCTCAGTCACAGAAATTATAAAATAACAACCTAGTCCACTTCGTGCAGTGTCAGATGAGAAAATAATTGAGTGACTTTGGCAAGGAATGCTTGCATAAAAGATACAATTTTGTAGCTTTGGCATTCATGATGAAAAATATAATTCTGTAACTTTTGCAAGCAATGGTATAGAAAGAGATCCCTAAAACACATGCTTCCATAAACAATTAAAAAGCTTTTCAATTGCACACTATGAGAACATAACAATTATTGAAGAAATAGAATCAAGCAGGTATTAAATTACTCAAAACAAAATTCAGTAACCAGACTGAACATCAAAAGCTAAATGATCACTTCAACAAGAAAAAATTTGACAGAAATAAAAGGGTATAAAAACTTGAAACAGAAATGTTCTGATTTCAAGTAATCAGACAATTCAAAATAAAAAGTTTATCAAGTGAAAAATTGCACCATAAATTTATCCCTATAACAAGACATGATGACAATGAAAAAAAACACATTTGGACGTTTGTCAATGTTCAAGATGTCCATAAGAACTGAGATCAAGTTAAAAAGTCTTGCAATCAGCATACCTACCTGAAAATAATAGTATACGCAAACAAAAGAAAGGAGACAGTTAGAGATGGCTCCTCCCACCGTTTCAGCTTTTCAAAATTCTTGACAGTTATACTCAAAGGAAGCAGAAGTTCCTGCAACAAGGCAATATACCAAACTTTTAACAACCAATGACATGTAAGATTCACAATGAAGACTACTGCAACTAAAACATAATTGAACAGTTTATCTGTGTAACAGAAAGGCGTTGAAAAAAATATTTACAATTGAGTCAAATGTTGCAATCCATCATTTCCTCCAGTTATTCTAGCACAAACATCATTTACAATGCAGCAGTTGCAGCTGAAAGTTCATTAAAAAAACTACATAAATTTGTCAGATTTTCTTCTCTGATTGTTATTTGGGCTTTCTCTAAGATTCGTCAGATTTTCTTCTCTGATTGTTATTTGGACTTTCTAACAAAACTTAAAAACGACCGCAAATAAGAGCAGATCAATTTGTTAGAAGAGAAAAATATCATGTTTTATGCTAAGATGATAAATACTTTATACTAATACAGGAATAGAAATATTAATTGTCTACTGAACATGACAAGGACACATTACGAAATTACCTATGATAAGAAATATCATGCATTGTCTACCGAAAAAAGAAATATTCCCCCCCCCCCCCCCCCCCCCCAAACCCTCCCTTTTGATAAGAAAAAATCATTTTATTACAAAGGAACTTTTACAAGAGAAACCAATCCAGAGGCCCACTTACAAATCAAAGCCTCTAAAAGCAATTGAATCTTTCTTTACAGTATAGCTCTAACCAAACAAAAACTGAAAAAGTCATATCAGAGCTGTCAATGAAATTTGTTGAAACAGATGTTCATAAGGATGTAAGAAATCAACTGTTAATCATTAATTCCGAGGATCTACAAGTCTTTCATATGCTCCAGCTGAACTTTGACACTGACAATAGCATGGACATAACTTTGAGTTGAAATTTGGTCACTAAGAGAGCGAATAGACATTCACAAGTGAAAATAGCAGTTCAAGAAATGCCTATCATTAAATGAATTTCCATAACATCAACTTCAGTGCAAATTCAGCAAACCAAAAGGGAATCAATTTATAAGATTAATCTGAGCAGTTATAACCCAATGAATAGAAAAGCTACTCATCATATAAGGAGAGACAGAAATTTTTTGTTATCTCCAAAGAAAAGAAATAATTCAAGAAAGAAAGGGCAGAGTTAGCCAAACCTTGAAAAGATCAATGTTACTGGGTATCCCTTTAACCATTGCAGCATCAATTGTAGCTTGTGTTTTTTCAACTGCCTGGGACTTCTCTTTGCATGTTGTTGCTGCCCTTTCTACAAGAGTCAGACCACCTACAACAAGATTTTTACTTAATATTACTCCATCTTTTGTTGAAGAGTTCTTCCAGAATGCAATGGAAGCACTGGAAGCCCAAGATGGAGACCTCATCCACTTTTGCAAGTAAACACTTCCATCTATGTCAAACCTGTGATTACTACTTTCATATGTCTGATCCATATGTTTGATTCCTTCAACAGATGGTTCCACTGCCTGCACAAATTTAGTAACCAGAGGTCCGCCCCAGTAACTTACAGCCAAAGTTTGGCAAACAATATCACCATAGGGTGCATTTTGCAAATAGGAGAACTGAACAAGTTTGATAGGATCATCCAACAACTTGCGCATAAATTGAAGGGCCTGTAGTCTAGCAATACTGTTGCTGGCACTTATTACAGCCCTTTCCTTCCCTTTATGAGCACCATACACATGAAATATTGATGGATCACTCTGCCTAGGCCCGTACTCTCTTATAAATTTGTGTGAAGCAATAACTTCACTAATGAATGCCTGCCACACATCTCGTCTTAATTCACCTCCCAAGTCAACAAATTCTAGAACCCATGTTTCCGACCTGGAAAAATGCTCACAGTTGAGATGTAATTATCAAGAGTGAAAAAAGAGTAAAACAAACTGCACATGAAATACAGGGTCATCATAAGTGCCTCAAAACAAATAATCAAGGAACATTAGCAGCTGATAAAGCAGCCATTTTGATTTATGAATTCCAATTACAGAAAAATTCACGGGCAAGAAAACATTATAAAGAAACAAGACCGGATCCTGCTGACATGAGCTTGCAGGTCCGATCAAGAGGAAACTCGTCTTGCCATTATCTTAGTGAAAAATTTTAATTCAACATGTATTCCGACTCAGCAAAGTATTAATTCCAACTAGCAAGTATCAGCCACACACACAGCCGTAAGGCCATTATTTCTGTGAAAATGAAGATAAAAGGAGGAAGTCAAGGCTTTTTGATTGAACTAATTTTTTATCAACCTCTGTTTTGCTTGTCACTGCCTGTCACTGTACAAGCAAGAAGCCTGTAACTGTACAAGCACTGCTGCTCCCCAATTACAATTGAAAGAACTGAAGCAAGCAACAATAATGAATGAGCATGAAATGAAGATACTCAGTCCTCATGGATTACAAGGCAAGCACATTTCTAAAAGACAAATAGAAACTATCCTGCATTGATTTTTATTATTTGCATTAGATATGCAAAAGTTGTTCACAAAACATTATCGAAATAAGCAACCTCAAAGGAAAAGTCCAGAGAAGCTTACTCACTCGAGACCAGACGAAACAGAGACAGCAGAGTCAAAAAGATCAGAGCCCAAAGGCCCAACTTTTGCTTTCTCCACCCGTAAACCATATCTTGTAAGATCAAACCTAATAGCATCTTTAGGCCCGAGAAGACCAACTGCCTACAACGTTGTTGAGATGAGATAAATGATCAAGATGAAAATGCTTCCAACATGATATACAAACCATAAAACTCTATTATACATTCATAAGCCTGACTGACATTTTACAAAATTATAATTGGCAATTCAAAATATTTCAGAAAGGAAAGCACTTATGACCAGGTCCAACTCCTTCCCAACTTTACAATCACAAAAACAAGCGCTATACTTAGTCACGGGCACAGTAACATTTACTGTAGGTCAAATCTTAAAAATCAACAAATATATAAGTTGTATGAAAGCACTAAAACAGTCTTATTTCAGTAGTCCGTAATAACACTATCGAGTCAGACAATTTGTTGATGCAACTCATAAGAAGGTCTAACATTTCACTGATTGAAATTCACAAGTCAGAAAATGCAATTAGTGTCCTAGCAGATTTCATCATTTATTACAAAACAAAAGAAGGGTATTAATAGATATTAAATGTATACAACAAGAAACATGCCAAGTTGGTATTATGCTGCAACAGAATTTATGAAGTTTATTTAGAATATTGATCGTTATCACGGGATTTTGGGCTCAAGGAATCTGTTATAAGCTAATAGTACATTTCAAATTTAAATTATTAAAGTTACGTAAAGTAATTGGGCAATGCAACTCGGTTGTATAGTAACAACAGTCGACAATTTAGAGGCTGAAAACACATTTTTAGCATGAAAGGCTATGATGCATTACATATATATTCTTTAACGGAAATGCTTTGTACGGAAAAATTTCATGCCTTGTATAAACATGCTATGCAATGCAGCAACCTATCAAAGATAAAAAGCACATTATTATAATAGGAATTGAGCAATAGTTTGAACTTGAGTCATTCTAATCCTGGAAACAATATGCACACCGATGAGGTGTATGAAATCAAAGGAATGATTTTTCTTTTAAAATTTTAGACAAAACATTTATTTGCGATAACTAAACAATAAACTTTCTGCAGAAAAAACATTAAACACTAAGTTATTTTCCTTAATATATAAGATTATCCTCACATTTGTTGTGAAAATCTTTGGAATTGAGGGGGAAAAATGGTCAATTGGCTTTTATTATGTATTCCCAGTTTCTTTGTCTCCAGCATTACTCAATAGCCAAGTAGACAATAGGAATACCTCGAAGTAGAGTGCTGTATCAGTTAAAGTCAGTTTTCCAGGCCAGGCCATGTTATTCTCCCATTTTATAACTGGCCTCTTCCTGCTGGAAGCGATACATAAGATTCTCTCCCTAGAAAACTGAGGATACTCATGAATCTGGTATGAATTCCGTCCTCCATGTACTCTACATGAAAACCAGCAGGAAATCAGCTAAGAAGAATATAATAAAGATTATTGAACATATCCAATAAAATGCATATTAACAAACTGTAGACATATGCCATTTGAGACAACAATCTTAAACCAATGGAGATAGCATTCTAAGCAATCTAAGCAATCGTTCTCATCTTGTCCCATACTATCAACCTAAACACTTGCAGTCTTGTTCTAGTGTTGCTTCCTCTTCTTAAGAATGCTTAATTGCTTTTTCAATCTGGTGAATCCAGTAAATAAACAATTTAAGTTGCCCAAAAGAGCAGGCCAAGGCAAATTTATTGATTCTCCACAAACAATTGTGTACTAAGAATATGCCCAGGGGTAACCAACTTTTCTGGAAATTGAGAATAATGGTTTTATATGATGGGCCCATATACATTAGATGGCTCCCTGACGATACCAAGTTTGCTTTGAGAAGGTTGCATAAATATTAAAAAGCAACAACTCATAGGAACATCTATACAACAGGGCACAGAGGACAAAATTACTAGAAAGGAAAAAAATCATTCAATTCAACATCATGAACCTGGCTTCATTATTGAAATGGTTTATCTCCAAGCATTACCTGTGTTTGAAAATATACAAGGGAGTTTCACACATTATTTGATTAAGAAGGGCCATAATAAAGTGGTTACAAAGAACAGGCACAGAGCTACAAGCAGTCACAAACCCCATTGTGCCCATAAGATAGTTCTCAAAGTTGAAATCCCTTGAAGGTCTTCCAAATATCCAGGAGATCAAGACAGGACACAGTTTACCATCCAGAAACTAAACGATCAGTTTAAGCTAGTCATTTACCAAGAAGTATTAATTTAGCTGCCACATGCTCCAATGTAGTATAAGATTTTCCTTTGTCCAAGAAGCATCCACATTGCCTTGGCTCACACATCTCTCTATAGAAATGAACCGAATGAATAAGGAAGAAGCATAGTCTTAGGACTTTGGAGACACGGTAGATAGCTTGAGCTGCAATTGGCAGTCCATCGATTGCCCTTTTTCAGTCAATTTTTGTTAACTGAAATGGATTGGGGAGACTAACTGAAGAAAACTCTTATTATTAGTAGAGTTTTCGTAGTTTAATAGTCTAAGAGCCAAGTAGCAAAAATGCACAAAGTCATATCCACAAACTCCAACCAAAGTTTGTAGGATGCATTTTGACAAGCAAGAACAAACAGAACCAAGCCCAAAAGCTGACAGAACACGATCAATCAGTAACCTAGAAAACATCAAACACATACGGCATAGAAGATTGCATGCAGTGAGAAATGCATCACTTTTGGAAGGTGTCAATGTTTATAGTAAATATGTGAGAGTCGACCAACCATAACATCTTCCAAGAATTTTAATTAAAACTCAAAGTTCCCTTATTTCATGTAAACTGCCTGATTGAATCCCTTACATTGCGAAACACAAAAAGGAGAGCATCATACACTAGAAAAATGACTGACATCACAATGAATCAATAAGAAAACTACAAAACACTCAAAATAGAGATGATCATGTAATAAGCATCTTCAAGCACTCAAAAGACAGAAAACAAAGTCAGTACTATCTTTGCAGATAAGGAATAAGATTATAATCAAACAGTTGGACCGAGGTGTTGAGGTCATAAATGGTTGGATCAAGATGTTGAGGAGAAAATTCAGATCAGTTCCAATGCCATATAAAAATAAAACAAATAAAAGTTCTAAAGGAAATTTGTGGCCTGTCGAATAAAAATTGCTTAAAAAGTTGAGAATCATTTATCTCAGATTGCCTTCAATTTTTCTTAAAAGTTACATATAGAGAGGGTAAAGACAAAATATTATGCAAACAATGTAATAGACACTTACTCATAACAGATTACATTACTTTTTATGAATTTAAGTCAATAAAATAGAAGGAAATTCTTTACAATTAAGACCACAAGAGCATTGCACCTTGAATAATAGTTTATCTTTCTTCTATTGACAGTAGGATCAGGACATAACATAAAATTGATTATTTGACTTCATATGAAAACTTTGAAAAGCAAACCATATGAATGATATCATGAGGTGTCAAGAAGCTTACTTGAGAAGTTCATCAATATAGGTTAACCACAAGCTTAAAGAGATGCCCTGTTCATCGCCAGCAAGAGCCTTGAAAAGATTATGCACTGTTACTCGATCAGCCAGACCAGAAATAGCTGGAGTTATACGAACAAAAGCCTCTTTTCCTACAAGCTTGCCCTGGTAATAACCAAAAATAGATATAACACTTTTAACTGATAAATAGAGCTGCAATTGATAATAGAAAGTTAAAACAACAAATCAAAATGAAAGATATTGTTAATAATTATGTGGGAACTAACAATTGCTGAAATGATGCGTGACATTATCAGAGGTGAACCAACTCAAATTATATAACGGGTTCAAAGTCACTATTCTTCTTATTGTTGTTAATACAATTAACAATTTTTAGTGATCAAGATGTTGGGCTTTGGTTTCAAAGAAATTTCAGGATGCTTCTTGTTTCCTCATTCATGAAAAATAAGGATGCTCTTTTGTGTCAAATGTTTCTGGATTCTATGTTCCAGTGAGAAGGCTAAGAGTATGTATTGTTCAATTTTCCAAAGCTGTTCACCTTCACTACAAACTTCTTTTGATTGTTTCATTAACAAATTGTTGTATTTTTTTATAATCATCACCAGCAGCAACAACAGAATAATAACTATAAAGGATCTAAGGAAAGAAACCCGAAAGAAAGCTCTATCCGGAAAATTTTCTCTGGATTCATTTTCTTCAGAATAAGGATTCTGCCATGCCAGCATTGTGATGAATGTTAATCTCTGGAATGCAGGCTCCTGCACACATATCATCCCAAGAAAATGTCAGTACCACCCCACCACTTCCAGTTATTGAAGCAGAAGTTTGGAGCAAACAACTTTATTAGCGGATTTTCTTAAGCTTTATGAAGTAAATAAAATATCTCGTGTAGGACATAAGGAGAAGCTCTCTCCTTAAAGTTTTTATTTAAAAATGAAAATTTCCATAAAAAGGATGAGCCTAACTAAAATGGTTCACGCATAAAAGAAATCTTTAACATAAAATTCACGTATACAAAGTCCACAAACCTTCAAGCATGGATGGATGTCTGAGTTATCCCTCGACAAAAACCTAAAACAGCAATATTCTACCAAATTACGGGCATCATTGTATACAGGTTCAGGAACAACTGCCTTAAATATCTTCTGCACCTTCTGTCCAGTCAAGCCATTCATCCTGCATATCTTAATTCCAAAATTCATATCATATTTCCAGTGTTTGTCAGACAGAGAAAACTCTGCCAAAATGAAATAGTTTCTCGCTATCAGTCATGATGATGCTATCAAATGAAAGTTCCAAATTCAAGCTAAGATCTTAAAAACACGTGCACGTGCACACTTTCATAAAACTTACGACTACACATGGAAATTAGTAACACACATCGATCCAAGCTATGATGAATGGAATAACTGTTCCACAATCTCAAGAAAAGTACTGCAGGATGCATATTTATCAAATATCTGTGTTTCTTCAAAAGTCAGCTTCCAAAAATCATACAGTAAGACATGATGTGTTCTAAGAAAATTAAACCACAGTCTTAGAACTACAATTCCAAAAGAAATTAAACTTGCTTCCTCTGTCTGATTCTAAACAGAACATAACTTCAACTCCAAGAATGCAGAATGTAACATCTTCCGCAGTAGATCATTAATATATGCAGCCCATTACATCAATTGATATAATGAACAACTTAATGGCATAAAAATTTTTCAACTGTCAAGAATGTTTATTTTATCTCCTTTGCTAACCAACAAGTTTAGTATAAAGAATGATGATTGTACTAGGTCCCCACATGGAATTTCATTAAATGAGAAGAAATGACTACCCTAGACCATTACACTGGAGACTAGTAGTTGTATAGTTTCTCTTTGTTTCAAACTTTTTGTAAAGGAAATTTGTTCTGGAATTATATAATTTCATATGTCGTCACAACTGTCATCAACTAATTAGAATCTCAGACAAATAACGCAAGTTCATAAATCCAATTCAAACCAAGTTAGTGACACCTGCTGAATTGCTCAATTGATACAATAGCTGCTAAAGAGAGATTCCCATTCAGCGTTCTGCCATCAATGGTCTGTTCTGCCATAAATATGTCCTCCATATCCTGAGCATCATATGCATGTTCAGGAACGCGCTTTCCGCTTTGACCTGTTTTCACCAGTGTCTCGCTGAAAAAATTTTGGGTCTTCGATAGCCATGAGTACAATCTTTCTTGCACAGCATCTGTTGAAAGAAATGAACATTTAGAACCACATGCCCCACAAACAAAATACAACAAAAGGGTACTCCACAACCTTCTCAGAATCAAAAAGTTTAGTTTACTTAATATGTATCTCATGAACTCCATCAGACATATAAACATAGAGTGTGTCTGGTAGTGCTTTTTTACAAAGTGCTTTTGAATTAACACTTAGAAAAGCTCCTTCTTTCCAAGAAAGTCCCTAATATATGTTTCTTCCCCAACGCAGTTCAAGTGCTTTTATGACCTCAGAAGTGTTTTCAGATTAACGCCAATGAAGTAATTCTTCAAAAGTACTTCAATTGCTTTTTCGTCTCCAAAAGCACTTTTTCCTACTAGAACCAAAACACTACAAAAGATATACCGAAGCGTTTTCAACTACTTAAAAGAAAGTACCCTATCACAATACTAGTCACTTAAAACGAAAAAAACACCCTTTACATCTTCTTTGCAGCAAAACAAAATACCAGACGGTAATTAGAAAGCTCAAAACCAAAAAGCACTTACGTGTATCAATATCTTTGAGCTTCCACCTATCTCCAAGAGACTGACCCACAACCTTAAACCTTAACCCCTGCTCCGAACAAGAATTCCTGGGAAAATATCCAAACCTACACAACTCTTTGTGCCTCAAAACTAAAGAATTGGACACAGCTGGTGATGGTTTCAATTGGGTAACTGAAAGTCTTGATACCATCTCCAGTGATATCTGTTCCGTTTTTGCTTCTCAAGATTCAAAGTTGAAGAAGCACATTATTACTCAGATTTTAAGGAGGAAAGATGATATACGCAAGCCAAAGTGGGACACAGCAAAAGCTCTGTACAAGTCACTTCCCACAACAAGGACAAGCGGTCGTGGTGCTGCGCTGAGTAAGCAAAGATAACATTATTGAGTCAAAAATGAAGCATATTTTAAAATGTTACTAAAGGGTGCTTAGTACTAGAAGCGACCTTTCCTTGTTTTTTTTTCTAATTTGTTTGTGTTTGGTTGTTTTGACAAAAATCTAAAATAGTCGCCCAAAAAATGCACTAAGACGGTATTATATTGGACTGAAACAAATTATAAAAAAAAAATAGTACATAATCATGTTTGGTGTGATATAATTGTATTAAAACAGTTAAATTTAATCAGTATTAAAGAACTAGCAGTCAGAATTTATAATGGCAAAAAATTTTGACTTTAGAAACAAATTGAATCTTTTCATCGCATGTGAAATGAAATCTTATGAATTTATGTCTAATGGGGAGGTCCATGGATCAATCAAATGAATTTTATTTCGTTACGATACGATCCTGCTTTGTGAAAAAGTATAGTACTCAATTGAGGGAAATTTCAATGAAAATGATGGGCTCAATGTTTTTAGAATGCAAAGAAGTTTCATTTGACAAATTGTAAGACCTCACTAGATGTTTCAACTATTTTATGAAAATTTCTTTTAAAACACAGCTTTGTTGCCCCGGTTGTAAATTATTTTGGTATTGAGTTAAATGCATTTAGGGCATGAGCCAGGAATATTTAAATCATATTTACAAAAAAGTATTTTCAGAACTAGTTTTTATAAACCTTTGAAAGACTAACTTTTTTTTTTTTTTCTGCCCCCTCCTATGACAGTGAAATGGGGGCAAGCGCAAAAATGGCGATCCAACATTTTTTTGTTTCCTCAAAGATCTAACGATAGATGTTCCTTACTTGCGGAAGGCACAATGCATTCACTTCAATCTTCTATTCGTCTATTTGATTCAATTTGTGAAAAAGGATGTGACTCAAAAAAGAATTTCTTAAAATAATAACAAGAAAAAGAATTTGAGAACTACTGGGTTTCATTATTAACGGCGGCGATTTGGGAGTCCCTCCCACCATCATCTACTTAAGCGTCATCCACTCATCGTCGCGTTGGTGGCGGCAACTCGCTGTTGTTAAAAGGCAGTGAGAAACGAAAGCCGATTGTCGCTTCTCCAACGAAAGCCAAATTGAGTTAAATTAACAGCAGCAACTGCTCGCAGGCAGCTTTTGACTAGCTGATGTTGATAAGCATACGTTGAGCTGGGCACTGGTGGGGTTGAATGAATGGCATCAAAAGAGTAGGGGTAATATTGGAATTGTACAGCTACAACAAAATGCACGCAAGCTCTACACGTGTACAACAAACCGATTGAGCATTATTATCGGTTATTACAACAAACAGTATCTCTCCGGCTTCAAAAAGCTTACCAACTAGTAGTAATAATAATAATAATAAATGGCCTTATCTTCATCATCATCGTCTTCTTCTCTCTGTCCACACTCTGCAACTATCCTCACCGCCTCCCAATTTTCAACCCCAAAACTACCCTTCCCTTCAAGGGTTTCTTTCTCTAACTTCCCCACTAAGCTTAACAACAATTACCAAAACAACCACAGCCTCTCAAGCAACGAATATTATTTTTCTTCGGCTTCTCAAAAATGGAGAGCCAATGTTTCTTTCTTTCCTGCGTTCTTGAACAAAGGGAAAGATGCTAAGGTTCTCAAAGAAGAGCTTCTTGAGGCCATTTCCCCTCTTGATCGTGGCGCCGAGGCCACTCCTGAAGACCAGCAGAGAGTCGAACAGGTTACTATTTGCTTTGCCATGTATTTAGGCATGTTGCGTTTGGTTTCATTTTCTATTAGAAAAATACATATGCAAATGATATTTTATTTTACAGCTTAGTTATGCTATGGCTTTCAAGATAATCACCTTTATCACTCATCAGTGGTGGAAATGGAGAAAGTACAAACAAAAGTAGAGAAAGTACAAACAAAAGTAGACAGTAACATTATAAGGAGATCAATTGCTGGGGCCATTCTGAATAAATCATAAAATAAAATAGTTTAAACCAAAATTATGTAAATATTGGGGGCCAATGTAAAGACCACAAGGACGTAGGTAATTTAATTTAGACCCTTATTTTTCCTGTAATTGCTTTTCAGCCTGGGGGTGATACCTACCTCTGCGTCTGCCTTTATCCGTGGTAAAGAAATAATTATTTGTGAAAAGTCAGTTAAGTGTTTGATAAATTGTTATCTGAAATTTGCTTTTGAAAAGAGATTATTTTTATTTGGAGAACGTTGTGAAAGTATGTAATGACTTCAATAAAATTCAAATATACACTATTTACATTGACAATTAAATAGTTTGTGCAATGGTATCAATTGCATGGTTTTATTTTGTCTCAGAAAATTGATGCAATGCAGCTATATATTTTTTTTATTAGGGTACGTACCTTTAGTGCCTAAGGATTGAACTGACCCTATATTTTAAAAAATTATTCAAAATATTCCGGTGGTATCTCCATTTTCAATTGAGATCTATTTAATTATTTTCCACTTTTAACTTGTTATATGTTACATTTGTTTTTATTTTAATTTATATCAGTTAGAAATAATATTTTACCCGTAGAAACTTAGATTCTACGGTTATAAGAGTAACGATAGAAATATTTTAGGTAATATTTAGAAATAAAGGAATTAAGTGAGTAATAGTCCAAAATTTAAGATTAAAGGAGAATTTACCCATTAATCAAACGTCAGTTTGGTAATGCTCTCATTTTTAAAATAACTACTGTTTGTCATATTGGAAAAAAAAAAAAATCAACTATAGAGAGGAGTTCAATTAAAGCAATTTATAAAATCTATAGTTTTAAAAATTATTGCATGATCCATTTGGGAGAAAAAAATTGTTGCTGAGTTGTAAAAGCAATTATAACTGTCAGGCCAATTTCAATATCAAACTGTTGTGACAGTAAATAAGGAGTAAAATAGACATAAAAAGATGTTCTACTTGCAGTAATATTTGATAGTTTATGGAAGAGTATGGAAAATACATGAAATTAGAAAAGCAGCTCATTGCCCAGCTCATAATTTGTTGTAAAAGACAGGTGATTTTGCCTAATGCGATCTTGAAAATATTTAATAAAATCTAAATTGAAATTTAGCTTAAAAACACTTTTAGGCTTTAGCTATCCCAAACTAGCCCTAACTTGAATTCTTCTTTGCTCAAGATGAAAAGTAATTTGACGCTGAGATTTATTGGCTTATTTTCCCTTGAGTGCAGTTTGGCTGTTAATAGGTATAAAAGGTTGCAAGTCAGTTTTAGCTCCTTTTCTTCGGTTGGTTGCTGAATTAGCAGGATCTGGAGAATGAAAATCATTGTCGTTAGTGATATTTAATTAAAATTGTCATTGGATGGTAATATGCCATTGTATCATTGGACATGTTGCAGGGAAATGTCTTGTTTTTATGCATTCTTTTGCCGCTGATTCTTGAAATTTATTTTTGAATAGATAGCACGGAAACTTGAAGGAGTGAATCCAACAAAGGAGCCACTCAAATCTGATTTGCTAAATGGAAAGTGGGAGCTTATATACACTACGTCACAATCAATTTTGCAGACCCAGGTAAGCTAAACTTTATTTCATTTTGTTTATCAGTGGAAAGTATGATTTATTTTCCCCCTTATATTTAGTGTAGAAGTGGCTTAATTTAATCTTGAGGAGGATTTATTTTCCCCCTTATATTTAGTGTAGAAGTGGCTTAATTTAATCTTGAGGAGATAGCCTAGTTGTTTATATCTGGTCACCTTTAGGAGAGGGTAAAGAGATTCAGCAAAATGGTTCAGTTTCACTTGTGTTTGTGCTTGGGTTGTTCGTTAATACGAGGAGTAGTTACGGTTTCTTTCCTTTGCTTCTACAATTGATTGACACAAAAAGTAATGTTGTTACAGAGGCCCAGATTTTTGAGGTCGATTAGAAACTACCAAGCAATCAATGTGGACACGCTTAGGGCACAAAATATGGAATCTGGGCCTTTCTTCAATCAGGTATTCTTTTTCAAATGCATCACTGGCTTGTTGACTTCTATTTAAACTTCTCTTTTTGTTTATTTCTTTTATCACACTATTACCTACTCATTGCCATTTAATCTGCTCTTTGTTTTGATTTTAAGCCATTTTAAGCCTCTATGATCTCTTGCCCCTGTCTCTAATATTTTTTGACTTTATAATTATCATCACAATTACAATTGTTTGCATTTTTAACTATTTTGACAAGGTTTAGTTGTTATGGCCCCATGCAAATAAAAAATTTTGCACCAATTCTCAAAATATTGAAGATCAACCGCATATGACTTCTGATTTCCAAGGTTGAGGAAACATTATATAGTAGTCACACCATGCAATGTCAGGTGTAGAAGCATCTACAATCCTTTAACCATTTTACTAATAGGCATGTGAATGCTTCTTTGTTGCCATTAACTAATAGATTTAGGAAAGCAAGGAGTGAGAAAGTGATATATTGGATAAAATGATGTTGTATAAATCGACAGTAAATTGTCGGCTGAAGCATAAGTAATGGACCATACTGGTTGAAGATGGTTCAGTTTGACCTTTACATGTCTTATAGTGTCTTTGTTATCTTTTCAAATTCATTTTAACAAAAGATGATGAAAAAATTTGAAGTTTGTTTACCAAGGGTTGCTGATCCAGCTACGCATTGGCTCCATCCGTAAATCTCGGCTGGGAGCTATATTCCAAGCTCCACTAGTTTCCCCTGTTAAACTAGCTTTTGACTTTTTATCTTGTACAACCATCCTGTTTGTGCCCAGCCATTTTTTAGTTAAAAAAGACAAATAAAATACGCTTACAAATAGTTTTTTGACTCATAGAACCATGCTCAATCGTCACATTGTATTTGATTTTAGCCGAAATTTTAATTAATTTCATGCTATGTCTCTGTGACAACAATTAAAATGCATGCATCTTCTATTTGCTGTAGAGTAATGATAGACATCCCAAATTTTAATCCCAAATTTCATCTCAAATGATACAGCATGTGCTGTGTCATTTATGTCATTTATAAAGTGGCTGAAAATTCTTTATAAGATCCAAGTGAATTAGTTGTATTATCTTACCATCCAATTGATGAATGCCACATCATTTGGGATAGATTTTTGGGATTGAGATTTGTAGCACTATACTTTGTTGTATGATATAGCGATATTTGTAGGTTACAGCAGATTTGACACCTGTGAATTCAAGGAAGGTGGCTGTACAATTTGACTATTTCAAAATCGGAGGTCTGGTAAGTTTTTGTACTCCCCCTGGTGATATCTGTTTGTTGTTCTTTTTGTTAAATGAGATTGTAAACATAGAGTTGATCTGACCCAATATACATTCCCTGCTCTATCTTTGCTGTTCTTTGTTATTTGCAAGTAATCTGTTTCTACACCATAGGTTCACTCCAATCATGTATTTTGTTTTATTTTATTTTCTATGCTAACCCAATTTTTTACACTAGTCTGGATAACTGAATTGTTATACTACATGATAAAAGAAAAATACAGATGGTACTGGAGTTCTGTAGTTCTGTAGTTCTTTTGAACCGGTGGGTCAGACACAAACTCAGGTGCTAGAATGTATTTTTGTATATTATTTGTACACAGTAATTAATTTGTTCACAGACCATTGAAATGAAAGGCCATGACCCTCACTACTTAGATACTAGTTGGATCCTTCTTTTATTAGATCACCGTTGAAACTAAAACTATCTGTCAACCAGTGCATGCAATCAATACACAATCTTTGTGGTCATTTGAACTTTTTTAATCTTCTGTAGAATAATTGAAACAGCACAAAAAGAATGAAATGAATCACACTAAAAATTGAAATTAATATATTTCTAGAGATTGGTGTGCTGCCAGTGTCAAATGGCCAAGGGAAATAACACTTCAATAGTTTCTCTCTTTTTTTCTACATGTATTTGGCTTCTATAACTAAAATTTTGTTAGACTATAAACAACGAACATAACAAACATTATGAACTCAATGAATATGACGGTTATTCATAGTTGATCCAAACATTTCACCAGTTATGCTATCATGTCTGCAGATACCTGTTAAAGCTCCTAATACAGCTCGCGGTGAATTGGAAACTACATATTTGGATGAAGATTTGCGGTGAGTTGACAGGCCATAAACCATAAAGTTTACTTTAACGTTTATTTCTTCACAACAGGATGGAATTGATTTTCTTCATTTAAACACTAGGTATAGACAAATCCTTACATGCAGGCCCTATCATGTACTGGATTTTGAATTAGGATAGACAACGTGGAAGCAAAATGGGGCTTAGTTATACCATGCCAAATTCTATAGCCAAAAGACAGGGGATCACTTGTAGAGAATTAGTGGAACAAAAATCTTTTAAAAGCATGAAGACCATGTTGAATCTACAATTTAGCTTAGCGGCTAATAAGTTGACGTTTGTTTATTAATGGAAAAGCAACAGCATATGGAGATAGGTAGGCTTAAGACGTGGTAGTTGGATAGCTTCTAAAGTTACTGGTAGAGATGGTGTAATTAGTGAAGTGGTCATTTGAAGGTGTTTTGGGGGCACATAAGGTTTCTTAGGAGTTTCAAGATCTTTTAGGAGGCTAGGTCAGCCTGTAAGAGGTGTTGGCAATTCAATTTTAGTTAGCAGTGACCTTGGTGGCCTATTCGGGTTGCTTTGGCATCTTGGCCATGCCCATTAGTTCGCCAAGTTAATTTCTCCTTAGGCGGTAATATTTGGTTACTAATATGTTATATCCCTGAGTTTTCCATTGTTAAAACCTCAAGTTTTACAGTAGTGTACATAATATATCATAAGTTGGGGGATAAGAACGAAAACTTAGGGTGTCAGCAACAAAAATTTTGAAAACTTGAAATTTTTCAACGAAAGTCAGCACTAGATTATTTTCTCCCACTTAACTCTTCGATGAAAAATTTCAAATTTTTAAAGTTTTTTTGTTGTTGATCCTCCATGTTTTCGTTCATATTCCCTAACTTATGATATAATATGTGCATTATTGAAATCTTAAGGTTCCAGCAATAGAAAACTTGGGGTGTAACATAAACAAAATATGTTCAACTAGGAGAAGTGTTTTATCAATCAACATTGTATGCATATACCTTGAAAGAAAATTCTTTTTTCTATGAAAAAAGAGCCTTTGTATATTGAAATGACTTGGATATAGATTATCTCATTGGAATGCATTAGTCTTATCCAATAAGGCACATATTAAGTGAAGCTTGTATTGTGCTTCTTTTATTAGTTCCTTTTGTAGATAAGCTTAAGGACATGTGGAAAATTCTAATTCAATGTAGAGAAAATATCTTCTTAGTGTTTGCTAGTTGTCATTTGCATTTTGGGCACAAAAGGAAATTGTTTTACGTTATTCTTATTTAGTTGAGATGACCCATATGGTCCTGTAGGACAAATTTTTATGGAGTAACAATCTTCAGGGTGGTGCTAGTGCTACTTAGTTTACTTAGTAAAACCTCTTGGGAGTGGGAAGAGGATTTATTTCTTCTAGAAATGAAAGATTATTATTTATTAGTATTTTTAAGAAGCATTAGAACTAGTTGATGTTATATTCTTTTAAGAATATCAAGCATCCTGACAGCAAAGGTTCATGGTCGGTTACCGTTCACTTTGTTACACACTTACACGATAATCTCGACTGATCTTGTTTGCCTTGTAATGGTAAGCTTTTTTGTACATTTCCTACGTGGGCATCTCTGCTGAATAAGGGAAAAAAATGAATGCAATTTTCTATTCGAAAAAGAAAAATGACAGCTAGCAAGTACTAGAAAGATTTTTTTTTCTTCTTGTAAAGTAAAAGCACCACTTGCTTCTCATCTATATACACGTAGAGGACAAAACGGTAATTTTAGGCTCACTTCACTTAGCATCTATTCCCAATTGGATAAGGATAATATCTCCCAGAGGCTGCCATGTGAAAAAAAATGAAGACAAAATCTGTCCTGTGGCTACCATCATTTTGGCTTACATACTCCACTTTTTCGCCCATTATTTGGGCTGACATTTTCTTATTCTTCTTCTTATTATTTTCTTCAATATCATTCATTCTCTTTTTCATCCTCATTTGTTGTCTCTCAAAAGTAAAAGCATTTCATTTTAGGCAAAACGACAGTGTCTACTTTATTTGCTATTTAAGTACTCTTATTCTTAGTATTAACAGATTGAAATAAACATCAAACTAGAGTGAAACAAACATCAAACTGTGGGTGGTATTTTATTCATTTTGATATTTTCAAATTTTGTAGTTTAGAATTAAAATCGTGTTTTACTTGAAAATCACCAAAAATCTTCTAAAAATTGTGCTACACAATCCTCTGCTCATAACAAAAATTCATCCTCGAGTTTGTCTGGAGGATGAAACTTGAAGTGAAGCATCAATGTATCTTGGAGTTTCGTCGTGTAGCATATCTCATCAATCTTTATTTGCAACTCAAAATTCTTCATGCTTTATTCTTTTCTTGTGCTTATTACTGTTCGAGAAGATGAAATCTACCAACGAATCATTTCTAAGTCTCTTAACGTTGTTGGTAAATCTCGTCCAAGATTCTCGTTAATTGACTTTATCTTTGCAGTCAGATCTTCTTCAAGGATAACTTTTTTGTTTTCAATGGGAATAGGCACACTACAATAAGAAAGGACCTTAGTGACGAAAATAATCATTGCTAGAAACATACAATTTTCGTCACTAAAAGTTATAGTGACAAAAATTTTCGTCGTTATTTCATCACAATAGGTGCATTGTATTAGGTTGTTGGCGGCAAATTTTCAAATTTCATTGCTGAATGTTTTAGCTACAAAATTAGTTTCGTCGCCAAAAACGATATAGGCAATGAAACTTCTGTTGTTAGATTTGTAGCAAAAATGGTATTTTATTGCTAAAAACACACTTTTGTCAATGAAAAAACTTTGTCGTTAAATGTCTTTTTTAGCGACAAATCCAATCTCCGCAAAAGCATAAACTGTTCATTAATGTATGTGTTGTGAATATGAGTTTTAGCGACGAGTTATTTTGTTGGTAAAAAACTAAAAATACTTTTAGCAATGAATAATATTTCATTGCTAAAAGTATTTTCAATAATGAGTAATATTTTGTCGTTGAAAGGGATTTTTTTAATATTTAATTATTATTATTATTATTGTTAAAATATTATCATTTTTAACACTAAGTTACAATAATAATTAACACCAATATCATAAAAAGAGAATTAATTATTTAAAATAATAATTATTATTATTGATGAAAAATACAAAAATAATTATGAAGTTTAATATTGATTTTTTTAAAGAAAATATTAAAATATTATCATTTTTAACACTAAGTTACAATAATAATTAACACCAATATCATAAAAAGAGAATTAATTATTTAAAATAATAATTATTATTATTGATGAAAAATACAAAAATAATTATGAAGTTTAATATTGATTTTTTTAAAGAATTTTTACAAATAAACATTAATTTTTTAATTTTCTTCATCGAAGCTAGGGATAGCAATGGGGTGGGGTGGGGTGAGAAGGCCTACCTTGTTCCCCACCCCATTATAAAATTTTGCCTCCATATCCCATTCTATTCCTCAAAAAATTTAGTGGGGTGGGAATGGAGAATTTTCATGTGGGGAATGTTTTTTTCATCCCCAGCCTACTTCTCATTTATTTATTTTATAATAAGTATAGATGCATAATTTTAATAAATTAAAAATTAAAAATTTAAATAAAATCATCACTATATTATAAAGTATTTAAATTATTTAAAAAATCTCTAAAAATTCAAAACAATGTCTTAAAATGTTATCAAACAAAAAATATTTGAAGAAAATAGCACCTTAAGAGAGAAAATAAAACTTAACAATATTTTAGGATGGAATAATAATTATGTTATTGAGTTTTCTTTTAGTTATAGTCTATTTATATTATGTAAAAAAAAAATTATTAACTAACATTATAATTGATAAAATAAAAATTATTAAATAAAAATAAAAAATAAAAATATTTATATATAATGGGGATTGTGGTGGGGGTGGGGGTGGGGGTGGGGTGGGGAGTACAAAACCCAAACCCCACCCCATTAAGAATTTGAGGATTATTTTTCTCTCATTCGTCGCCCTATTCTCCAAAAATTATTCAAAATTCACCCCATTTGGGGTGGGGTCCCATGGAGAATTTTGCCATCCCTAATCGAATTGTAATTGAAATACTTCCTACAAATAAACACAAACAATAATTAATTAACTTTTAAATATAATAACAATATAAGTTGTAATAAATTAGATAAGCAAAAAAAAAAAAAATTGTACTATGTTTAAAATGAAAGAGAAAAGAAGTAGAGATTGACTTAGAAAGTGAGAATTATATATTAGAGATGAGAGAATTACAGAATAAAAGTAACAGAATAAGAGTATGAAAGAATGAAAGATGTAAATGATATATAAATAGAGAAATAGAGATTTTAGTAACGAAATTTGAAATTGGTTACTAAAACTTAATTTTGGGGGAAAATAATTTACCTTGTATTTTTAAAATTTTCACGTTGTTTCATTTTATCGGTAAAATTGTAGAACTTTCGTCGCCAAAAATCCACATTTAGTGATGAAATTCATTTCGTAACTAAACAATATGAAAATAAAATGCAAGGCAGATTATTTTTTGCTAAAATTAGGCTTTACCGACAAATTTTAAATTTCATCTTTAAAAACTTTGGTTCTCTATGTATATATAATTTTCATTTTTCAAATATTAACTTTCATCACTAAAAATACATATTTAGTAGCGAAATTTAAATTTCATCGCAAAAAATCTAAAATTTTGGTGTCTTTGAACGAATATTTTCAGCAACAAATTAGATAACACTAGAATCAAAACGACTCTAGAAGAGAGAGATTGATATAATCCCAAAGGGAATTAACAAGGGGGATAATTTTTATTAATCAAAATATTTGTATGAAAATAATGATAAGACCTCCTCCTAGCTTACTTAAAATGGAAGCTTAATCACAATTAAACTTGAAATAAAAGACAAAACACATACCCAATATATTGCTAATTAAAATAGAAAATATCAAAAAAGACTAAAATAATAAAAGTCTAAAATCCTGTAAAAATCTTCCAAAACGTCAACTGCCGTTGTTGATGCTCTTCCATGGCACAACAAATCTTATCTCAGTTGGCTCCTGAGTCCTGAGCAAAACTTTGTGGCAACACACTCTCCTTACAATTTTTATAGTCGTAAGAAAGTCTTTACATAATTTCAGCTGTCGATCAGATAAATTGTTATGTTGAATTAATCCTTTTGGGGACACTTAGAAGGCTTGATTTTGTTCGTCTTTACAAAACAAACCTATTTCATTTTGTAATCCTTAAATTGTGCTTCCAATGAACTTGCTCACACCATAAATGACAATTTCTTGATTGAAAGAATCTGGAAATAACGATACTGTGATTCTCTTTATTTTGACAGGGTCTCAAGAGGCGACAAAGGTAACTTATTTATCTTGAAAATGGTGGATCCATCTTACCGAGTGCCAACCTGATGTATCAATTTAGAAGCAGTATTCTAATGGATGGCAATTAAACTTTCTTGACTATGAGAATACTTCCACAAGTCTCTGTTGAAATAAACTTGAAATTTCTTAATATACTTTCTTGTATTATAAGTTTCTTTGAGTGGCCTACAAGGTCCTCCTGTACAGAAGTTATAGAAAGCTTCTTTTAACCATTGAATTGCATGAAAAATAAATGGTTGAAATTTTGTTGTTTTACCCTGCCTTAATAAGGATTGGGCCATTTGAAAGTGGGAAAGCAGATCTTATACTCGTATCTTGTAGATTTTTATTCTTCTCTTGATGACCAATTCTATCTAGTGTATTTACATATTTTATGTTTGATTTGATATTTCAATTCTATTCAGTACAACAGGATCTGTAATCCAGTCCAAATTTTTACATCTTCCCCTTGAAGGATTAGAATTCTCTTCTGTTATGAATTTTTATTGATCAAAATATGTGATTGATGGTTAATAGATAAAAATATAAGAATAACTAAATTTTAATCATACATTATCATTAATACACAGTGCATGTAATAAATAACAAATAGCAAGATAGCTCAATAGAAGTTAATCCATTGCCCAAAAAAAAAAAAAATTAAATAAATAAAAGATAAAAAAAATTGATGCAATGCACATTCAATCCATAAGGTATTGCAAAATTGAAGTGCTTCAACGAGCAGCAAGCAGACGACAGATATATTAAATAACAATTCAATACAAAATTAAAGGGCATCTCTAGTGACTTGCCAGTTGCCATATATAAAGTCAGATGATTGATGTGTATCTTTCATTTTTACTCATAGCATATGCAAATATCTAAAGAAAAACGAAAATAATACAAACCGACGACTTAAGAAGATAAGACAGATGCTGCTAAGCATAAAATAATTTTATAAAAAAATAATGCATGAATATTGAATAGTGACAATCAAGGTATGGAGAGGTCGTTGCCAATCAATGCCCATTTATCAGCTTCTCTTAACAAAACTAAAAAGCTTGCATTATTTTATAAAACTTACAAGCATGTACTTCTCATGCATCTTCATCACTTTAAAGCAACACCATTTCCTAACTCTCATCCCTTTCTCCAAAAGTTAGTTATTGCAATATATTTAGTGCATTTTTTAAAAGGAACTTGGTCATTTTACAATAATGAATCATCAAGAAGAACAAGGACTACTCCCTCCATCCACCTTGCCTGTTCTTTCAAGATTGGATCGCCTTGATCGTTTGGTAAGTGATTTTTTTTTTCTCACTGTGCTTTTTGTGTGGGCATGCGTGAGTTACTCCAGAAACTTGGCTCAGTGGTTTTCAAGGAAAATTATTTGACTAGCTAGTTATATTCGAACCCTGAGTAAGATAGGGGACTAATAAAAAAATCAATTTAAACTCTGTCTGATTGCCCAACCCTCTATTTAATCCCCACCTTCTCCCCCCCCAAAACAACCAAAAAAAAAAAGTATGAGTAGATATTTGTAAGTTTTTTTTATGAACGCATTTATGCAGCTGTTGTTGTTAGAAGATAGGCATTGCATGTCGATGAAGCATAATCCAAGTTGTGTTATTGGAAGAATGAAGACTAGTACAGAAGATCAATGCAAGACTTTGGCCTGTGCAATTGAAGAAGTTAATTATAAAGGCACGCTAATGGAACGATTAACCGTGCTTGAAAATCGCGTATTAGAGGTTAATAAAGTACCATATACTTTGCTGAATTTTACTCAAATCCAATATTAATCTCTGTGTTCATATGAGTTCATTTTGCTCTGTATATTCAGTTGAGCCTAGTGATGGAAGAAGTAGAAAGGACATCGAGATCAAGCTCTTGTACCGTTGAAAGGGCTGAAAAAATTGAACATAAATTAAGTTTTACAGCAATTACAGGTCAAGATGAGGATACAATTAACAGCCCCCAAGTAAGATGAATATCCATATTGAAAAATTAATATAGTCCATCATTAGATACCTTAATTTCTTATAACAAGTATTTTCTTTGCTAATTGCAATTAATTAGATGATTGAGAATGGTGATTAATTCTCAGGGGACTACGAATTTGGTTGAAGTATGTGCACGTGAAAGAAAATCGAAGGGTGGTCACAAAGACAGAAGATGGAGAAATGTGGCATTAATAAGACATAAGAAATGGCTTGGATGGTTTCGGATGGGATGTTGATGCTATTTAATTATCTATTTTATGATCTTCTACATATAATTTGTGAAGTTTTTTAACTAGTTGTTGTTTGCTTTTAGTAGTCATCTAGCGTTGATGAATTTCTTGCTCTGTTATCCTCGTAACATATGAAAAAATTTGATCCAACTAGGTTTACAGTATTTATATTTTAGCATACTCAGATTTATGATTTCTTTATTACTTCAACCTAACTTTGGCTCTCTTAACTATTTAACTAATTTTATGTTATAACCTAGAAAAATTTGCAATTTCTTCATTGCAGTTTCCGTTGGACAAAAATTTTGATTTCGCCACTAAATATGACTTATGTTGTAGATGTACATCAATTAATGTGATTCCGATTGTTTTTTAAATCTACTACGCATACAATTTTGAGATATAAATTATACAGTATGACTAAACAATATTTTAAAAATAACAAATGCAACATAGTTTTATTGGATAAAAAAAATTAAGAAATAATTTTCAAAGGGTGGTGATATTCACTCATCTTTTGTATTATGGTACGCCATTGATAAATACTTCCCAATAAGACATTAAAAATTATGTTATTTTGTAAAGCAAATCCTATTTAATAGCAAAAAATATCCTTAGAAATTATTGGATGGGTAGAGTTATTTACATTCCAAAAATTACTTTGTACACTTTATTTATTTGTAAACTCATCTATTAAATTTGAAAATTTAAGTTTTACTTTCTATACTCATTAAAATGTCAAAAATATGCTAATTTAAATCACTCAAATCAATTTACTCAAAACAATATGAAATTATTAAGCACAACAAAAATATTAAAAATTTACCATATACTTACAACATACGGAATCAAGTCAATTTATAAATAAATTCTTTAACACAATTATAATTATTATTTTTGTTTATTAAAGAATACGAATATACGAATATTAACGTAACATCAAGAAGCATGAATTTTGTTTGCTCCCAATAACAATTGAAAAAAATGGCCATTACGCGGAAGAAGAAAAAGTTAGAAGAAGTTGATGAATTGGCTTCAATTTCAGCTTCCTCTCTGTCTTCCACTCTTTTTTCTTTTCTTTTTTTTATCTTTTTTGTAAATCAAAAGGCAAAAATATGACCATCTTTACAATACTTCAATTTCATTTAATATTTTAAAAAAAGAAAAGGGCCTTTTTTCCAAATCTTGCTGTCAAAATATTTTCAAATATTGATTTGCTCATGGCTAAGTTTTATTGAAGATATTGGAAATAAAATTTTTGGGTTTAAAACAAAAGAATTATAAGTTGAATAATAGACGTCCTATATGAATGTTCAAAATAATTATATTATATTAGCTCATACTAAGTTATTCTTAACAGTAATTTACATAATGTATATTTTTATAATAAGTTATACTATTAAAAAAAACGTATTTATAATAGTTTTCAGAGTATAAATAATCTCACCCTTTTTAAAATTTTTCTCTTTTCAGTGTACATCCTAATCTATTTAATTTGTGGATAAAATTTTTTTTTTGAATTGATTATTTTGTTATTATTCAATAACAAAGTTTGATTGTTATGATATACGGAAGATCTTAAAAATAAGTTATGTAATTACACCTAAACATTGCTAATTACATGCTTATCTCATCATGTAAATGAAAAATAAATGTTTTCCATAAGACTGGGAAAAAGAATCCTTAAGTGGTAAAATCAGTGCATTTAGTGCTACACTAAAATTAATACATGGATGAATACTTCTAAAAGAATAATACATCTTCAGGCTGCCTACACCAGAGAAAATAAGCATCATTCATCCACTGCGGGTGCACCAAACACTTCTTCTCCTGCTCTGCCCATTCAAAAGTCTCAGATTGTGTATTTGATGAAACCACATGCGTAATCGATGCATCAGTTACTGATGTGCAAATAGCACCCATCTCTTCTGCTCTTGACCATATCAATGGTAACTCCTCAAAATCATCATTGTCGAACAGTATGGTACACCCCATCAGAATCCTGCTCCGAATTTTTGCCAAGCAACTTCTCACATCTCTGCCTGCAGCATGATTACCCGGATTTTTAAAATACAATGCATGAACTGCTTTCAGAACTTCAAGAATTTTAGCCAAAGCCCCATCACTCTCACTTTCATCACTCATCTGTTCAGAGTAAGACTTGCAATCATTCTTTTTTTTATCTTTAAAGAAGTCATAACTTCCCACAGTAATCAAGTTCTCCATGCGTCCACACCAAACACTCTCAGTATCGTCAATGATGACGATGCTACTCTCTTGTCCCAACACCAAGTCCAGGTTTTTCCTCTCCCTTTGTTTGAAATCTTCACGTGCAATGATTCTGGAATTAAAATACTTGCAATCCGGATCAAGTAACTTCACAGCCCTGGCGGCGTAGTCTCTGTTACCCATTGTGCAAACACTGATTTCAAACAATCTGCTTGCTTCTTCAAGAAAAGATCGAACGAAAGGCCTCAACTTCACCAATAAAACATTATCACCAATTATGAGTTTGAACAGATCATTCCCTGTCGATATCTTATCAGAAGAATATGCTGCTGCCTTCTCCAAATATTTCTCATCAGACGTTAACTTATCAAGCCATCGAGAGTGAAGTAACGTGTGGTCCAAGTCAAGAACAAGGTGAAGTTTCCTCATCCTCAACAAATTCTTGGTGTTTCTTTTCTTTAAGCGAGAAATCTCATCATGGCTGTACCTCAAACCCTTCTCAATATAATCAAAAGAAACACCATAAGAATCGTCCAAAAGCTGGTCACATACCACACACATTCCATTGAGAATGGCGGCGTGTGGACATGTTGTGATGTCTGAAACTGAAAATAGTGGCAGTGAATCAGAACCCGTCCAAGAACAAAATCTTTTGCTGCTGGCAACAGCACAATTACTCATTGCAGCATACATGGTGGTTGGTTTAGTTTTGTTGTGTGAAACCGGAAGAAGAAACTAAATATTTGCGAAGATAGGACAAAAATGAAAATGTGTATCTTTTAAAGGCTCTGTCTATATACTTTATTTATATTTCGATGTCCAGTTAAGTTTAGGAAACCACGAATCAGTCAGCAATTAGGATTACAAAAAGTTTTCGAATTGCTTTAGGATTCCTAATTTTATGTGTTTCCTAAATTTGTTTCCGCCGTCCACATATCCGTTAAGAGTAATTCTAAACACGCGTATTAATTAATTAACCCCACATTATCCTAAATGCGCGTAATAGTTAATTAATCCCACATTTTAACCAAAGACACGCTTGGATAAATTAAAACTATTGTGTAATTGTTGTAGTTACAGGTTTAGTGTTTATTATTAAAAAAAATTAATTGGAGATGTCAGGCTCATAACAAAGAGGTACGTAAGATGAAGAAATAAATTTTCACAAAATCAATAAAGAACAAAAGAAAAAAATAATTAAAATAATTTGAATAATATTAGTATGTCTAGCGGGAACGAAGTTCTTCGCAGTGGCCCAGCCCTAAGTATTTTGTCGGTGCTTTATTATATTTTTACTTCAACCATCATTCAATTAATTTCTTTTTTAATTTAAAATCTGTCAAACCTTTTAACTTAAATAATTCAAAATTTCAATAACCAATGGCATTATTGTCATCAACAAAATAACCTATAATTCCATTGTAGAAAAAGAAAAGAAAGAAAAACTTACGAAAAAATATATATGCTATTCTTGGAGAGGGTAAAGTAAAGTCAGGTGCCAGCTCTCACAAATATTACAAGAGCCAATTCCTAGAGATCAGTTGCACAAATTCTTCCCATATGGTACCTCAAGATACTGTGCTTAATTAGAGGCTCTATTATATATAAATGCTCGATCTCAGGAAAAAAAAAAAAAAAAATATATATATATATATATATATATATATATATATATATATATATATATATATAGATATAATAATAATAATAATAATAATAATTTAGTCCGAGATCCTAAAGTTCAAGAAAGCTATTAAGCTTTATTGTTTAATAGCATGAGGCTATTATACTATTAAATTAAATGGTTTAATAGCTTTTTCAGATTTTAACAAATCTAGGATCTTGGATTGGATATATATATATATATATAGTACATTAAAAAATAACTCTACTAAATCGCACAGCTTAACAGAGTGTCCGAATTAAAAAAAAAATGAGGGGGCCCACATCTGAGAATGATTATACATGAGTCATTTTCTAGTACAGGCACCCTTTTTTTTTTTCATTCAAATTCACTGTTAAAGTGTGTGGTTTAATTGAGTACGTGAGACACAATATTAAGCTACACAATTTTATAGTACATTACATAATTTTATAGTACATTAAAGATAACTCTATTAAACTAAATGGCTTAATAGTGCATTCGCATTAAAAAAAATCAAAGGGCCTACATCTGAAAATGATTTTATATATATATATATGTGTGTGTGTGTGTGTGTGTGTGTGTATGTTTCAATTTAAGATCATAGACTTTATTAAAGTTTGGAAAAACTAAATAAACAAGGGGCGCATACTATTAAACCATGCGATATAATAGCTTTTCCAGACTTGAATAAAGTCTCAGATCCCGGACCACTGATCTAGTATATGATCCTGGACTTTATTAAACTTGAAAGTTATTAAATCATATGTTTAATAGTAACCATATAGTTTAATAGTTTTTCTAAACTTTAATAAATTTTAGATCCTAGATTGGAATATTTCTCTCTCTCTCTCTCTATCTATATATACAAATGTTCTAATCTAAGACTTTAACGTGCAAAAAAGTCTGAGAAAACTGTTGAACCGTGCGGTTTAATAGCATATTTACATAATTTTATTAAACTCCAATGTTTAATAGCTTTCTCGGACTTTAAAATCCCAGACCAAATTGAGACTTATATATATGTATTTATGTATGTATGTATGTATGTATGTATGTTCCAATCCAAGATCTTTGATTTTGCTAAAGTCCTAGATAACTATTAAGCCGTATGGTTTAATAGTTTAATGGCATAACGCTATCAAACCGCACGGTTTAATAGCTTTCCTAGACTTTAATAAAGTTTAGGATCCTTGACCAAATCAGGACATATATATACAATCATTCTCAGGTACGCTCATTTTTTTTAAAGCAGACACACGCAGCTTAATAAAGTTAATTTTCAATGCACTATAAAACTATGGTTTAATAGTATTAAAAATTAACTCTATTAAGCTGCATCACTTAATAGCATGTCGGCATGAAAAAAATGAGGGTGTCCACACACACATATATATGTATGTATGTATATGTGTATGTATGTATGAATGTATGTATGTGTGTATGTATGTATCCATGTAAACTCGTGTTGAGGCCTTATCATGTTTTATATGGCGTGGTTTTGTAGCTTCAAGTAACCCAGCGTGTTGTTCCACGCGGTGAATTGCATTTAGGAAAATGGTGGACACAACACTATGGTTTTGGGAATTTATAATTAGCTGGATCACCGAACCGATAAAGCTAACAGAATTTTTATAAAAAATTATAGTAAAATTTTTATTCTAAATTATGTAAGTATAATTTTATCTTCTGAATTAAAAAATAAAAAATTAACTATATAATTTTATCTTCTGAATTAAAAAATAAAAAATTAACTATATACAAAGAAATTATATTAGTTGATTATTTTGTCATCAATGACGGCGATTCTACTTTCTTATCCCAACGCCAAGTCCAGGTTTTTCCTATCGCTTTGTTTGATTTCTTCACGTGCAATGATTCTCCAATTGAAATACTTGCAATCCGGATCAAGTAACTTTACAGCCCTGGCCGCAGTCTCTGCAAGCCATTGTGCAAACACTGATTTCAAACAATCTGCTTGCTTCTTCGAGAAAAATCTAATAAAAGGCCTGAATTTTACCAATAAAACATTGTTACCAATTATGAAAAAAATTATCCAAAAATCAACACAGGAACACAAGAAAAAAAAACAATTAAAGTATGTCTACCTGGAATAGAGTTCTTCACAGTGGCCCGGCCCTAACCATTTTGTCGGTACTTTATTACATTTTTAGTTCAACCATCATTCAATTTGTTTCCTAGTTTATGTGTTAATTTTAAATGTGTTTTTTTTTTCCTGTCAAAACTTTTAAGTTAAATAATTTAAATTTTCAATTAATACAGCCGGGTTTAAAATGGTGCCCCTGGTTAGACCAAAGCTTTTCAGAACTTGGGCTTTGGTATGCGCCCACCCTGATCTGTTCCTAATGACCGTATGCGCCCCCCCTGATCTGTTCCTAATGACCGTCTTGGGCATCAAAAAAGTTAAATCATTTTATAAAGTTTCAAAATGTTCCATTTATTATTTTAGATGCCAATTTTTCTACTCTAATCTTTATAGTCATTGAATGTGTTACAAAGAAATCAAATGAAACAGAAGAACTTTTATCTAATTAGAAAAATTCAATATATGATGCAATAACTAAAAGGGAGGGGCCATTTAAATCTATAAATTTTCTTTCAACACTCATTTTTTTAATTAAAATAATAATCAAATTATAACTTATTATTTTAATTCATTAATTCTCAGAAACTATAAAATTATCCTTGATTAACCACTTTCTCTCTCTGCTGTAATAGTGGTTAAAAACTAAACTAGTTTCTCTATCTCTTTCAAATTTTTTTTTAATTCTTTCTTGATAAATCAACTTTATCCTTCTCTTAGTTTTCACTATAATATCATCAAATTTACTTATTGTTATCATTTAGAGTTTGTGTTTATGAGATTTAACAAAAAAAAAAAAATTCTAATAAATACAAAGTGATATAGAAATTTTTTTTTTTTACATAATCAATATTGATCCTTTCATTTTGTTTAGATTACAATGGGCCCGAATTTGTTAATTTTTTGAACAATTTCATTTGTTAAATGTAATATTAACTTCATGTATCATGATAAATTTTGATAAAGGACGGAGATAAAAAACAGAGAGTGAGGTCAAATAATTAATTAATCAAATGATATTTTGACAACAAAATGTCTAATAAAAAAAATTAGAAATTTAAGGAATTCAAATAGCTCCATCCTAACTAAATTTTGGAGCATTTTGGCAAAGTCAAATGACAATTACATTGTTTTCAATAATAGAGTTCATGACATCGCTGCGTTTGGCTTTGCCAGATAACAGGTCGTATCAGTTCCATCACCAGTGAAAAGCAGACTATCAGGTCCCATCTCGGTTAATCTAACTTCGCGCTTGAAAATATCCTGCCCATCTTCATAAACCTGGCACAAAAGGGTTCCAATTGCAATTTCATTAAACAGCAGCAAAGAGAGAGATAAACGTAAGCCTTCAAATTCAAAGACAGAATAGAGACACTCACGATGGCAGCTCGTATAGGTTAATAGAATTATCATCACAAAAGCAAATCAAAACTGGATTACCATCTGGATCGTTCAGCCCACAAAGTACAAGTACACCCTGGAACAAGCAAACAGAAACAATGAACAAGACATGTCCGATGAGTGCATGCACTTCACAGCACGAAGTTGAAGCAATAAAGTGAGAGGGGCATTACTAATATTGGATAATAATAATAATAAAAAAAGGATGGCATTCAATGAAGCAAAGATAAAATATATTGTTCTGTGCAGCAACAGATATGTATGCACACAATGAACTGAATATAAAACAGTTAAAGTAGAATAAAGTTGCCCTACCAAGAGAAATAAAAAAAGAATAAAGGTGCCAACACGATTCAAGGCGATGAAAATTAATCCTATTAGTGACAATGCATCAGTCAGCTTATTTCATTTAGCATGTTGACAGCATCACACATAACATTTTGTAATCATTAAGATTTTTATTTACAAATAAAAATACGAATATTGCATAGATATATAGAAATGTTTCAATTCAGAATCTTAGATTTGTTAAAATTTAAAAAAATTATTAAATCCATTATACTATTAAATCTAAGTTGCCACCAATCATAATCCAAACTTTTATTGTCTGGTCCAAAGGACATGATGGCAAATATTGATCCCAACAAAGAAGAGACATTGGTGCATCAGTATGACCATTCAATTGTTGGAATTTTATTGGTATTTTAAAACACTAATTTTTTATATTGGGAGGAAGTGAGAGTAGTCACTTTTATATTTGATTTAAAATTGGTCATGCGTTTGATTTAATTATAAATTAGAATTGAATAAATCAAATCTAAATGTGATTTAGATTATTCAAATTGAATTAAATTGTGAGACTCATAGGTGATAAGGAAAGTAGCTAACAAATTTAAATTGAATTAGGAAAAGGATTATAGAGGGTTTCTCTATGTAAGGAAGATATAAAACACCTTTATGGAAGAACAACCTCTATTACCTCTCCTCTTATTCCATGTTTCCTTTATAATTTTCTGTTGTTGTTCTATAATGTTGTTTAAAGTGCAACCTCACAACAGTAGCATCATTGAATCTTAGAGATCAATCCACATTATTTGTGTCCTTATTAAATCGAGAGATCTTCCTAGAGGAGCGAAAATTGGTCTCAACGATAGTACATTGCGCATGCCTTGACGATTTTATAATTGCCGTTGTGAATATTGCCAGATGAACAGTAATGTGAACAGCACCTGCAGCTACCATTCTTGGAGTTCTATTCTTCATGATAAGAGTTTTGATTCAGCTGGTTTTGGACTTTACAGAAGCAATATCGACTCATATTTACAAAAATCTTAAGACCAATTTTATGAGGTCTGATTATTGCTTTATATAAGGCACGCGAAACCCATTACTTATAATATTACCGATAAAATTATATTTAAGATTTGGGATTTATTAAAATATATATGGTAGCAGCTGCTAAATCTCAAAAGTATTTCATTATGTGACTTTAATATTCTGAGCATAATTAGATACGAAATATTGACTACCTAAGGTTTTACAAAAGTTTATGCTGACAGAGGGTTATTGCAAAATTTGTAATAATTAATGCAAATTGAATTTGAATCTGAAATTTTGATATGGTATACTAGACATCCAAAGGAATATTTTGAAACTTGTTTCAATAAAATCGAATAAGATTTCAATTTATAATGATTTTTTGAACTCAAGTCTGTTGCGCTGAAAATTTCTGTTTCAGCACAATCCATGAGTTATGATACTATTTTACTAGACTTGGACTGGTCAGAAATCATGAAATTTGGAGAATTGTATCCTATATATTTCTAGTATATTTCTGGAGAATTTCATGATTTTACGATTAAAGGATAAATTGTTTTGAGTTTTTTAATTCAGTGAGGTCATAGCAGAAAACTGTGTGACAGGTTTCTTGGGGTCTCAAACGAAAATTGTTTTAAATGGTTTTCGATGGAATCAAGCTATGACAATTTTATTATTGAGAACCCTATATGTCAGTATATTCTATACAAGAATTGAAATTTTTCCAATGAAGGAATAAATTATTAAAATTCAGAGACTAAAGTCTGTTTTGAGTATTGATGATATAATTTGATTTATAAAATAGAAGAGGAAAATATAATAGAAGAATCAAGGAACTAAATTCCAAGCAAATTTATTTGGGAGTTATGCTCTTCATAGCAAAAAGTAGAACAAAAATCCTAATAATTATTTCAATCTCATTGTTAAAGGAAAGGAAATTGTTTTGTATTTAGAAAACTTATGCACTATGTTAGCCAACATCACAATTAAGCTCAAAGGAATAGAAACAACAAAATCCTCCATAAGCCAATTTGGCTAAAGGAGATGACTTTATTATTGTGGTTGTCTTTGAGATAAGCATGGTTGTTTATACTCTAACAAGAAGGAGAAGAGTTTGTTTCCTTGATGACTTCTGGTTCACACCAGCATTAAGCAAGGAAAAATTCTTGTTAGACATTCTTATGAGAAAATCCTCTCACTGAGTAAACGTGAACTTCTTAAATTATATCTTTGCACTGAGTAAGACATGGATATGAGTGTCATTTCGAGAGTGATAAAATTATAGTGTCAAATAATTAGATATTTATTGAGGAAGGGATATTATTTTCTTGAAATCTTCAAGATTTAATGTTGTTAAAGATGAAAGGTGAGCCATCTAAACTTGTGTGGCTCTACAGTATGGGAGACATGATGTAAAATTGCTTATATTAAAAAAATGAGAGAACTTGGTTACTGTCTAGTTTGAGCTTGTCAATGACAAATGTGATATGTGTGTGGAATACAAAATACACAAAGAAGACATGTAAACCAGTTCTGAACAGTGAAATTGAATTTATCAGTTTAGTTCACAATAACTTCGTTGATTTAAAATAAAGCATGAATTTAGGAGGTGAATATAATTCAAGCGTATTCAATGCTTCTTGTAAGAATCTTCTGCGAAGTGTGACACCTCACCATTCACCTTAATCATTTAACTAAGTCACCTTCTGAAAACACTTTCTTTCACCAATGTTTGTCTGCTTCAACGTTGTATTTAGCATTGGCAGCCACCAAGTGAGCCCATACCTCGGCATGAATCTTCAAAGTCTTTTCCGCCGCCTTGTTTTCTCCAATCGCAGCTATTGTTGGCTTGACAGCCAAGTCATACACATGGCGAGAGGGGCAAGTGTAGACAATCTCAAAAGGGGTTCTGCCGGTAGAATGGTTCACCATGTTGTTGTAGGCAAACTCAACCTGAGGCAATATAGATTCCCAGTTTCGTTGCTTGTCACCACAAAAACAATGCAATATGTTGCCCAAAGTGCGATTGACCACTTGTGTCTGCCCATCTGTTTGTGGAGGAAAGCACTACTAAACTGTAACTACGTACCAAACTTATCCCTGGAGATGACGTCAGAACTTGCTAATGAACTTCATGTCTCTATTAGAAGTAATGGTCTTTGGAATGCCATGCAAGCGCATCACACCTTGAAAGAACAAATGTGCAATTGAGGCAGCATCTTCAGTCTCTTTACATGCAATAAAATGCGCCATCTTAGAAAACCTATCCAGCACCACCAATATGGAATCACAAACCGTCTTTGTAAGTGGCAGTCCCAACACAAAATCCATAGACAGATCCAACCAAATATTTTCTGGAATGGGTAATGGCATGTATAAACCTGTATTCTGTGCATGTCCTTTGCCTTCTTGGCAAACTCGACAACTCTACACAATTTTTGCGCATCTTTGCTCAATTGCGGCTAATAATATCGCTTCTCTACAAGTGCCTTGGCCTTATCTCGACTAACATGTCTGCCCAATCTTCCTCCATACAACTTGCATGTAATGTGCTCCCTTAAGAACTTCGTGGCACACATAACTGGTTAGCCTTAAATAAATATCCATCATGAATGAGGAAATCTTCTACATTCTGATGATTGATATAGTGATCCTAAATATGCGCAAAATCCTCATCTATAGCGTACAATTCCTTCAAGCGCTCGAAACCAGTAATTTCGTTTACTAGAGGTATCAGTAAAGTTGCTAGCCTATTTAGTGTATCAGCCACTTTATTATGCTTCCCAGACTTTTGAACTTTTGCATATAACTCACCCATCTTGCTAAGATTTTGTTGATTGTTAAGGTACTTCAGTGCTTAACGGTCACTATAGAGTAATGCTCCCACGTCTTCAATGCCCTAAGGATGATATAGAACTCTCAGTCTTAAGTAGACCATTTCTGCCATGCTTCATTCAATTTCTCACTCATTTACTTAATTAGTCATCCCTTTTGGGAAAAAGTAGCCCCAATTCTCCTGCCAGAAGCATCACAATCAACCTCAAATAATTTGTCGAAATTTTGCAAGGCTAACATAGGAGCTGTAGACAACTTCGCCTTAAGTAAAGTAAAAATCACCTCTTCTTCTTCTTCTTCTTCTTCTTCTTCTTCTTCTTCTTCTTCCTATTTAAACTTTTCTTTCTTCAAACACGTCGTAATAGGTGTGGCTATAGTGCTAAAACAACGAATGAACCTCCTATAAAACATTGTCGGCTTCCATTTGCACCAACTATAAAACTCAAAACTATACATTACTCTACAGAAAGCTACACTTCTTTAGATTAATGTAAAGCTTATTTCTCTGCTGCACCTCCATAATCATTCTCAAATGCTCCAAATGCGTTACCATGTCAATAGGATATACCAAAATATTATTAAAATATACCACAATAAATTTGCAAGAAAATGGCTTAAGAACCTAATTCATTAAGTGTATAAAAGTACTCGATGCGTTTGACAATCCAAATGGCATCACAAGACACTCATACAACCCTCATTTTGTCTTGAACACAATCTTTCATTAAATATTGTAATTTACATGGAATTTCACATCAGTTTTCCTCACCTATTACTCCAAAATAAAATGTTGTTGTAGAAAGAAAAAAATAAGACCTTACAGTGAATCACACGAGTGATGTTAAACTCGAAGAAACTTTCAAAGAGATTATGGGCTGAAGCACTTAACATTGCTTGCTACACTATTATTCGTGTTTATCTTTGTCCAAGTACTAAGAAAACTCCTTATGAGTTGTGGAAAGGTAAAAAACCTAATCTATGTTACTTTTATATTTTTAGGAGTATGTGCTTTATATTGAATGATCGTGAAGCTTTATATTGAATGATCGCGAACATCTTGGTAAATTTGACTCAAAAAGTGATGACGGTGTTTTTCTTGGTTACTCCAATAATAGCAAAGCATTCTGTGTTTATAACATGAGAACTCAAAATATTATTAAATTTGTAAATGTTGTTATTAATGATTATCAAGATTTTGTAGATTACTCAATTAAAGAAGAGATAACTAGTCTTTTAGAAAGACCAAATATTGTTACAGCTACTCCTGAAGTTTTGAGTTATTAAGAAAGGTCAATCTAGTGAACCTCCTTTGAAAGAAAAAGAACTTGTTGAAGAAGACACCTGTAAAGAAACACCAAAGAACGTGAAAGAGAAAGCTTCGAAACTCTAGGCAACCATGGACTTACAGAACCCAATCAGAAAGGAATCATCATCAAGAGTTAAGAAAAATAATCAATCTGATCTTATTCTAGGTAATCTTGATGAACAAATGGTCACAAGGAAAAGGTATGCAAATATGGTAATAGAATGCTAAAGAAGCTTTTGTTGATGAATTTTGGGTCAAACTTATGTAAGAAGAATTAGAACAATTTAAGCCAAATGATGTGTAGATACTAGTACCAAGACCAAGTCACACTAATTAATGTTATAGGAACCAAATGGATTTTTAAGAACAAAATTGATGAATTTGGTAACATAGTGAGAAATAAAGTTAGGTTGATTACACAAGGCTACATGCAAATTAAAGGTGTTGACTTTGATGAAACCTTTGCACCTATTGCCAGACTCGAATTTATTCATTTGCTTTTTGCAGTTGCTTGTTTAATAGGCTTTAAATTATTTCAAATGGATTTTAAGAGTGCTTTTTTTAATGGCATCTTAAATGAAGAAGCCTATGTTGAACACCCTAAGGTTTTTGAAGACCCCCATTTCCCAAACCATGTTTTTAAATTGAAAAAAGACTTTGTATGGTTTAAAGCAGGCTCCTCGAGTTTGGTATGAAAGGTTGACCAAATTTTTGCTTGAAAATAACTATAAGCGAGAGGGAGTAGATAGAACACTTTTTATTAAGCAGCTTAATCTAGGAATTTTAGTTGAAATCTATGTTGATGATATAGTGTTTGGTTCTACTTCTTCTGATCATGTACAAGAATTCGTGAGTCAAATGAAAAGGGAATTTGAGATGAGCATGGTCAGAGAATTGACTTCCTTTTTGGGTTTACAAGTAAAACAAATGGAGAATAGAATTTTTGTCAATCAAAGTAAGTATGCAAAGAGTTTAGTTAACAGGTTTGGCTTAAATTCTGCAAAACACATAAGAACCCCCATGAGTACTAATACTAAGTTGACTATTAATGATAGTGGTTCTAGTGTTGATCCTAGTCTTTACAGAAGCATGATTGGTAGCTTACTTTATTTGACTGTAAGTAGACCTAACATATGTTTTAGTGTTGGTGTATGTGGTAAGTACTAAGCAAATCCAAAAGAATCACACTTAGCTACTGTCAAACGAATCATTCGTTTTGTCAGTGGAACAATTAATGATGGTATTTTGTACACTAATGACACTAAAAATCTTGTTCAACACCCTAGGACAAAGCATATCGATATTCATCATCACTTCATTAGAGATTTAGTGAAGAGCAAGATCGTGTCCTTAGAATACATTGATACAGAAAAACAACTTGCAGATATTTTCACAAAAGCTTTAGACTCTAAATGATTTGAATCTTTAAGGAAACCTTTAAGTGTGTGTTCCATGTAAGCCAAATTTTTTTTCTCTCATTTAATTTTAAATCATGCATTTGTGCATTAGATATAAGATATGCATTTATAAATTTTAATTTTAAATCATTGTTTCTATGTTCTGTTTTTAAGACGACAAGCAATTTTTTTTATGTTTTTAAAGATTTGAAAGCCTTGAATAGGCTTTAATTAGAGTTATTTAATCTTTCTTCAAAAGGACATAAATGACAATTCAGTCTTTACTTTGACTTAAGGTTTTGATATTGACATAGTCTTTATTGAGAATATTTAACTTATGATTATTTGCCTTGATTCTTATCTTATCATAAGACCTCTAATATATATAGACACTATGATCAGAAATAGCCACATATAATTCTTAAGAGTGAAACTATCCTGAGCATCTGAATCTGTGTATCACAAATATGACAGAGGGTGGACTACCATAAGAAGAATGCTACTTTAAAGGATATAGTGAAAGCTCTTGACCATAAATTTTTTTTTTTTTGAAAAAGAGGCTTTCTTTTTTTTTAAAAAAAAGTCTGTCAATTGAATTGGTCAGAAATTGGAGATCAAGATGATAAGGTTAGTTTGACCAACTCTATGTTTTATTTTTAAGATTTTGGCTATGAAAATTGATGAATTTTTGGGAAAAATGTTTAGATTGAGTTGTTTGCATACACACACAAAAGCTTAAATTTTTCTAATCTTTACTTAATTGAGAAAATTAAAGTCTTGCTTATATGAATTAATGCTTGTTGTTAAAAATTCCCAATCATTTTCTTTATCAATTTCTTTATTAATGCATTTAAAAAAAAAAAAAGCTTTTCATGATATTTTTTCATGATGCATGTGCATTCTCATGTTCTTCCATGATAATATGTTTTTAGATTTTAAGAGTTCCATATTTTGTTTTGCAAGTGCATTGACAAAGCTTTTACCTGCCACAACTGAGCATGTTGCGGTCTTTTGGTAATAAATTTGTCTATAGAACTCAAAATTCAGTTCTGTAAAATCCTGTGAAAAGCTTATTCAATAATCTTTCCAAGGGTATGTGGATCGCATTCTGATTCTATATCATTCATTCCTAGTTTAATTTTGGTGTTATCTACTCTGCACAGTATGTCTGTTTTGTAAAATATCATGCATGTGATTTCGTTTTTGATATTTTCCTCTTTGTTTCTGACTTGTTTGAGTTGGTTTATGTTTATTTACTGATCTGGAATGAAATAAATGATGGTTGGTGCATTAAATTGGAATAAAATCTTCTTTGTTAATTCTTTCCTTATGTATGTTGGATTTCCAAATCTTACTTGAACAAGGCAAGTTCTTCTATGTAAGGCAGCCCCTAAATCCTTGTTTTGCATTCAAGTTTGTGGCTTCCTTCTTCTTTCTTTCAGAAAGTTTAGATGTTTTTATTTTTCTTGTTTAATTTTTCCTTGTTTTTAATATTCCTCTTCCATGACACCCACTCTCTCTAAGCTTAATATAGGTGAGAGCTCTCATGCTCAACCTAATCCCAAGTGTCATCACACTCTTACACCCTACCTTTGTTTTGGTTGTGGGCAACCTCACGAGATTCATATACTTGATGATGATGAGGATTTTGTTCCCAAATTTGGCCAAATACCTCTTGAAGAATCCATGCATTCAAGTGACTATGACTCCATGGAAAGTGATCCTAGTGAAGATAGTTTTCACTCTAGTCCTTCCACTTTTGATCCTAGGATCACCATCAATACTGCTGTTGTTTATGCTATCGCCGCCGACAACCAGCTGCCACCCCACGCGCCCTCATGCTCCGTCACCAATGAAGCTCTTCCTAGTACTCTTCGTGACCTTCCTACATTTGTTGCAGCCTCTGTTCGCTCTTGTCCTCCATCTACTTCTTTTGCTCCTAATCTTGCCCATCTCGAGGCTGTCATTTTGATAGAAGAGCGTGATATTGCTGACGTTTCTACTCGTTTTGCCGCATTACATGCCAAACTTCTTCCCTTTTGCAATCTATTGGCAAAAGAGGGGGAGTAATTCGTTCCAAGTCTTTAATTGCTCAATGTAATGAGTTAAGGGGAGTAGTATTTTCAATTCTAGGGGGAGTTTTTGTTTTTGTTCAAGAATTTTTATTGCTTTTGTCTTTTTGCTGAATGTTGCCTTTCTATTTATTAATCAATAAAATTAGCATTTCATTTTAATTCTTGCCTCAGTTTATTTACATAAACTAATGTGCTAATTGCCAATTAGTTTGGTTAGTTTTGTTGTTGTTTATACTTATTTCATATTCATATCGTAGCGCCAAGGTTCATGGAAGACTTGTGTTGGATTGCTTTTGCCACAAGAATGCCAAAAAGGGAGATTGTTAAGTCCATTATTTATAGAATTGGCATCTTATGGCAAGTCTAGTTAAATTAAAATTTTTATTGCATATTTTGTAATAGGGATTAATTTGTTAATTCTCTAATTTAGTGAGATTCCAATTTATTAGGAATATTTGTTTCCTAATTTAATTAAATGTCTAATTTAGCAAGTCAATTAATGATGAAATTCTATAATTAGCACATGAGATCTATTTAGAGCGAGAAGTTAGTTCAAACAAGAAGTCTAAATGCTCTTGATATTTCTTGGGAGACAAGTAAGGCAAGAATATTAGATTTATTCCTATTCAGATTCATAGGAATTATAAGAGGAAAGAAGCTCTTATTTGGTAAGTATCCAAGTCTTTTAAGACTTGCTATTTTTGGTGAAACCCTATTGCCTATATAAAGAGAGGTATTTCACAATTGAATATATGCACAACACAGAGCATAAAGCAGAGAAGTAAAATTCGGCCGCCTCCCTAGAGAATCCAATTTGGCGCATTATGTTGTGTTGATTTATTTACTTATCTTCTTTTCATCTCTGTGGAGGGTTTTTGTAGATCTTAGATCACTAGACATAGAAGAATTGAAGAATTGCTATTGATCACTTTGCGAAGTGCCTTGAGAATCGTGGTCAAGAGGGATAGCAATTATTCAAGAGAAGCAGATTCGGTCTAAGGTTAAGTAAACTGTATGGTGATGAACTATAACTAAGAGTCTTAAGTTTGGCAAATCTATAGATTGTAACATCTTAACTTAGTGAATTGCTTTTCATCTAAGCGTGGTCTCTTGGATGTAGGATTGATTAATCTGAACCACGTAAAAATCTTCGTGTCATTTAATTTCTGCATTTTAGTGTAGTTTTAGAAAATTAATTTTTTTATGCGGATGAACAGTAACGTGAACAGTCACTTTAAACAGCAATAGTGGACAGTGACTATAAACAGTAATGGTGAATCAAAAAATTAATTAAGTTATTAATTTTTAGTTTTTAATTGCCTACTTCTATTTGTGATAAATCTAAATTCCTTTCAATAAATGTAATATATGTATCATTTTTACTTGAGTTCAAGAAACAGTGAAAAAAGGGCAAGATTTAGTCTTTAGTGGATAAAAATTTCTCATCTCCATTTAAATCTTTTTTTTTTAAAATAATCCATTTTAATATATCAATTTTACAAATCTAACCAATGTTATTAACATAAATAAGTGACTTCTTCCACCATGCTATTTTGCTCTTGGCTTCTCTCTAGGAATATATCAATCTTCCATAAAAGAGTAGAATGACCCCAACGTTTCACCAATTCATTTGCCCTAATAATTGTCAACAGGCCGCGGATGCTCTTTGTGCCTCCAGCCACTTGAGTTTCAAGTAACAATTAAGAAAGGGAAAGAGCTAGCTTTTAGTGAATACGATTTCTCATCTCCATTCAAACCTATAAAAAATAATTCATTTTAATATATAAATTTTGCATATTTATCTAGGAAACATATGTATGGATATAAAACTATTCTTCACAATCTACATTAGTAGTTGGATGAAAATATCCAATAGTTTGTCATTCAAGGTTAGGAACATTTTCATGCAATCGATCATCATACATTCTACAAATTCGCGCCATTAATTGTTCTTTTGGGGTTGTTGCAACTGCACTCGGCAAAACTGGATCGAGCGGATTTTCATCATACCCTAGGAGAGGGGGAAAAAAAAAAAAAAGACAAAATAATTAACCAATTAATTCATTAGAAAAATCCTAATAATAAACTAAAATAATGCAATTAATTTAATTAAGCAATATTATATCTAACTTTGTATTAATTACTCATCACTAAGAAACCACTTTTCAATCCTTTTCTAATCTTCAATATTGTTGTAACACAATGCCAAGTTTCCGAAGATGACCGGAATAAGAAGAGCAGTAACCCCCAAATATTGCTCGTCCACGAAGACACAGTAGATCAAAGTCGTAAAGTGATATATAATGGCTTCCACCGTATAAGATCTTTCGTTGCCATCTATTATAAATAAATAAATAAATAATAATAATAATGGTATAAGCACCCTTTCATTTAAGTCTTGGTGTAATACTTATTTATTGTCTTATGATTATATGATTAATTTCATGTACGATCAATTTTGTAACTTAGGAATTTATTTTTAAGTTCATTATTCTCATCTATTATATGTTAGTTAAATAAGTAATTCGGCATAGATAAATAAGTTATACCAATTTAATACCCGATAGATAAGTAATTACTTTTAAATTCAGAACTACAGCCCATATGTAGCCAATTTATTGATAACACAAATAAAACACACCTCCATCTTCTCTGCGAGCAATAGGAAAATATCTATAATACCTCAGAGATAACACGTTAGCGACACAATAATAAAATAATGATATAGCATGAGTGTATTTATTTTGAAGAATCAGCATTCAATTGGTGGTTAAACAAAATTTAAACATACACATTATACATACATTAATTAGTTATATTACCTCGGATATATTCTATAATTTCTCTAGCAACAAACAATTATTCCACCGATTAGTCAAATACCCAGGGGTAGAGAGCCCACAGTTAGGGAGATGGAGAATTCTAAGCATACAACATATAAACATATAGTTAGTTGTCATTTGCTTTTTTGACTTCATGGCTTAATTAACTTATTTTAATCAGTTAAGTCATTAACCCATTTGCTTTTACAGCTTAATGAAAAGTTTCAATCATTAAGTTGTTAAATTTTTTTTTTGTTTTTTATTAAATCTAAAAAGTCTAAATGATATCATTAATAGATATTTTTCAAAATATTCCTATCTAATTAATTAATTTTCATCCTTATCTCAATCAAGTTTATTATTAGCATTATTACCCATCTCATTAAATTGTGACAATATAGTAGTAGACTAATATTATTTTTATCTTTTTATTTTCATTTAACATTTTTTATCTTCATAATTTTTATGAATATTTTTCATATAAGAACATCATAAACTACAATAAAATTGATTAACATATACTAATTTAGAATATTAAAGGTTATACTTAATTGAACAAGATATATGTTATGATAATATATATTTTATTTATATTCTTTGAGATGCTTATTATTTATTTAACATTTATAATTTATAAGGACACAAATGTAAAAATTCTATTTTTCGGATTTTTAAGTTAAAAAAAGATTAATATTTATTTTTAGTAATTCAGAAAAAAAAAATTATTTCATTAAGGTACATTCAGCTCTCTTCAAAATTTAGACTAATTTAGGCCTATCTAAATTTCAGACCAAAAAAAAAAGAATGCCACCTTAGTTTCCATTAAGGTAACTTATATCCCGTACGTTAATTAAAGTGCGGATCCTAATTTAGACCGTTGGATTTAAATTTAATGGCATAGTTTTTTTTTTTTTTTGAAATATGCACATGGTTGAGCACACACTGTGTAGATTTTAAAAGCGATTGGATCCAATAGTTCCAATTGAGATTCGTACCTTCAATTAAAGTGCGGGATCCCTTAATGAAAGTCTTTCATTGCCACGTGTTACTAAAACAATTGTTGCAAGAGTGAGTAAGGTATATGTAGTGCAAACTAAAAGAAGTTTGTTTGAATGAATAGGCAAATATTGCGTATTTATTTAAATGATGCATTATCGTTATTCCAATTTCCGGAAAATTATTATATTGAAACTAAAAATACGTTATTTTGCATGAATATGATATAAATTATAACATATTTGTATTTTATAAAATACGAATATCCCATAAGAAAAGAAAGAGAGCCTTTTGAAAAAAATTAAAAAGAAAGATAGATACATTGCTTATATATTACCGGACTGGCTCTCCTGCCAGATAACTTTATGCGGTTGTCTAGTGCCCCACTCTTATATTTATGTTAAACTTATTATTTTATATTTAAAAAGACATGGATTCCTAAAGTATAGCTAAGTCGATCATGATTATATATTTATTTTGCATTTTATTATTGTTGTATAATTGTATTTTCCTAAATAAAATATCAAAATCCCTACAAAGTCTCTTTAGAATTAATTGTTTTAACCTCTATAAAATCTCTACGTAATGTTAGAATTAATAAATTTTAATTAAAATGTTGTTTACTCCTTTTAAACCTCCATTAAATGAAATCCTAAATTTGTTAACTTATCGATTAACTAAACCAATGACACAATTATAGGAAAAAAAATTAGCCATTTATTTTTAGTTATACTTTCCTTAGTCATTGGCCACTGCTTAAAGCTTGAAATCATTAAACTTAATTTGTGGTTTCATATCAAATTTTCAGATTTTATCTTTCTAGTCTACTCTTAATTAGTTTTGCTATTGAGTTGTCTTGTTTCTTTTTGAAAATATTATTATGTTCGTCGGGTGTTGTTTCTAATCTCTACAATAATTGTGTGTTTGTTCATCGATTGTGGTTCTTATACTGGTAATAATTTTTAGAAAAAAATAATTGTCAATTTCTTTTTAATTTTTGTTTTCGGTAAATTTAGAATGATATTTTTGAACCAATAAATGAATGACACATGAACAATTATAAGGACAAAATGGGCACAATACCCGGAGCAATATAAATTTGCTATTTGGAAGAATTCACTACATTGGATAGGTTTGGAAATCAAGAGCCAAGATTGGATACATCAAGATATTTATGGAAAAGAATAAACCTAGTTTGAAAGGAATATTCTTGTCTCTTTTCCTTAAATATGACATAGAGCCCTAGAACATTTTCTGTTTTTAACCTAAAAATGACATCTACCTCTAACTTTTATGCACTCTCTTTGCCTTTAGCCTCTAGTATATGAATGTCTTATGCAATCTATATGGGAGGCTTCTTTCTTTGTCCTCCTCCTCTCCTCTCAACACATATTCTCTCTTTCTCTCCTTTTAAGTCACCACCTACTTCTCCATTTCTGGGAGGTCATTTCTATTCTCCACCTTCATCATCTTCTTCACCATATTATCACTTTCAATATCTTTTTTCACTCTTTTCATCTTTATCAAGACCAAACTTTTCTATATACATATCTAGCTTATGTTATTCATCCTTTATAATGTAAAATCTTATGTAACCTCTCATTTATATAGTAAATTGGTGATTACTTGTTCCCAGTGGACATAGGCCAAAGCCAAACCATGTAAACATTATGAGCTCTTTGTATTTATGTTTCTTTTGTTATATTGTCAATTTGATGTCAAGATTGTGTTTCACGTATGAGCTTATTTGGGCTACCCCAGTTATATTAAGTATTCTGTAAGACCACTTGAGCTATCATTCAAGTACACCTGAGCTACTCCTAAACACACATTAGCCTTGATATCAACTTTTATAGGGTTCTAGTGAGCTCTCCTTACTATTCCCCATATGACTACCCATGTCACAGGATGAGTTTAGCGCATAGCAAACCTATGCGGTATTTAGAAAACTTCTAGTACACAAGTCACTAAGTAAATCTAAAATACTTCTCAAACCAACTAAGTAAGAAAGCTTATAACAAATACTAAAGAGAAGCAAGAGCAATACGGCCAAATATAGTTTTATTACTCACTAAAGAATAATTTACAGGAGAGCTTGAGAGCTTATGTGGGTTGGTAGGTGATTGGTATGGTTGGTGTGTGTGTACGACAATGGCAAGTGCCTTAGGGTATTTATAGACTTGGATGCTAGGTTCTTGAACCTTTCTAGCAACTTGCATAAATATCTCTTAGGGCTTAAATGCTCAATTCTAGAAAACTTTAGCTCATGTATAATTGTAGAGAATTCTAGATTTTGGGCCATGCTAGCATGATCACTGAGTGCACCGCGACTAGCTAGTTGTGTGAGAAGGCCCAGCACTAAGCGCACTCCACTACTGAGCACACTCCATTCTGAGCGCAACCTTATGTGTGTGTTGAGCGAACCCGCGTTCTAAGTGCATCCCGCTGTTGTACGGAGCGTTCCCCGTTGCTGAGTACATCCTGCTGTTAGGCGAACTTTTGCTAAGTGCATCCGCCCTTGTCAATTTAACCTCCGTTTGTGGGTTATTTGAGTGGCCCGTTACAATCCTCCACCATTTATGCTCGCGGCGTCCTTAGTGCATTCTCGTGCTCTATGTTTTGGACACGTTCTGCGATTTGCCGTAGGTCTTCTTCGCATTCCTACGTCGCTTCACTTTTGGGGAGGTTCTTCCACTTGTGACGTTTGTGATCATTGGCTCGTAATCCACTTATCGTCTTGGTGGTAGCTTCTTCAGAAGGCATGACGTCCTTGAACTCATCTTGGATGGCTTGGATGAGCTGAGGGACTTGTCTTGGCGAATCTTTGCGATCTACTCCTTCGTTAAGTTGTTGGATAGAAACCAAGTGGTAGGGATCCCTTTTAAATCCTCTTATGCATTGCATGACTGAGAGCATACTTTTCTCGGGTTGGGCACGCTCGACTGGTACCACACATGCCTTACTTCCATTGAAGATACTTAGGGAGTTCGTGGCTAGCGGTGGGAAGACATGGACTTTGTGGAAGAATTTCATGGCAAGGATCATCGTGAAGTCATCCATCGACCTTGAGGCCTAAGCACTTGGCCTCATCTTCGGAGATGAAGTTATGCGTTGCTCTAGTATCGAACAGTGCACGAGCGGCTCGACTGTTGACGATTGCACTCATGTACATGAGCCATTTCTTCGCAGGTGTGGATGGTTGGTTCACAAGTGCACCAAGGTGTTGGAGCAAACCCATACTATGTTGGGGTTCCTCTGCTATTGGTGTGCCGTGGCCTTTGTGCTGTGCCACTAGGTCATTGAGCGACTTCTTCTCTAGACAGTCATGTACCCAATGTGGGCCATTACATATGAAGCATGGATTTCGAGGCTTGAGCGGCTGCTATTTCTCTGATTTACTTTGTCCATTCTTACCGCTTGGTTGCTTTTTCCACCCCCAATCTTTGTGGCTATCACGCTTGTCCTTATGACTCTCTCCTCCATCATTTTCGTAGTTAGGCCTCTTGTCTTTAGGTTGGGTGGAGTAGTGGACAAGTGTTGTGCAAATTTTGTTGTACTCGCAAGCGCACGAATCTATTACAGTATAGATTTATGGTGAAAAATGTCAATCCCACGAGGAGACAGATTAATTGTGTGTAGGGTTAATCTTCTAAGTTTTAGTGTGAATTGGTAGGATGTGATTTTTTAGCAGGATTTAAATTAAAAAGATAGCATGAACAAATTAAAGATGTAACAATATAAAATAAGTGCTTGAGTCTTTGGATTCACACTCAATATTTCACCATGGACTTAATATTTCTTTTTAAATTCCAATTAATCTATGAGGGGAGTATTTTCACTCCTCATAGGTCTATCTCTAATAAATAGGGTATCAAGTGCTCATTGTGCCAGATGAAATAATTTTATATTAAATGAGTATCAAGTATACACTGTACTAGGTAATAATAATCCTATTGTCGACAATGTGGCAAGATTGTCCACTAAATAACTCTGACTTATTCTCTGTCAATACTGAGTCAAGATGGACCACTAATACGAGAGAGGAGCTTTTTCCTCTAATTAATAAAGTGTAAAGTATTCATTGTACCAAATAGTAATAATCTTAGACTAGGGAGCCGGTATACCAGTGTAAAATCTTGACAAGATTATTATAATTTTTCAATGATAAGTCAAAATAGCCTAAATAAATCAGAGAAAAAGAAGGTAAACTTACCAAATTAAGCTTATGGATCATGTTAAGGCTTCACCTTCAACGCAAGCTTGAAAATAAATCAACTACTTATTTTTTAACTAGGGTCAAAATAGAAATTTTATAAAAATACATAGAAAATAAAGTATAGAGAGGGAATTACAGAAATTAGAGCTAAAAAATGAATTCAAAGGATGTCATATTAGGGGGGAGTAGTCCCTTATTTATAGATACATTGAGTAAATCATGGCCATTGGATAAAAACAATTTGGACGCTCAGGATTGCGCCACAGTGGCAAGCCTTGATTGGATGAAACACATCATCAGGGCTGTCATTATATGTATGTGCATGTATCGTACGCATGTTTTTTGGTCCATTAATATACTGTCACGTCGTCAATCAACACAAAGTCAACTTTTTGGGTCTAATAATGTATCGCCACGTCATCAAATCAACGCCATGTATATGGTACTGTTCACATATACGGTTCTGTCCTTTATATCCTTTCCTAAGATTTTTAGCTATTATGAGCCCAAAAACGTTATCCATTTTAATATATTCAAATTATAACAAGGCACACACAATTAAAGTTTAAAGAATATAAGTAAATAAACATAGAAATGTTAGTGAGACTTAGAGTACAAAATGACAGTTCTATTCTATACAAATATGTATTTTCCAGCACTCAACACACCCCCTAACCAGTTTATTGCTAGTCCCTAGTAAACTAAGCGAAGATATACAATAAAATTCAAATTAAAGTCTCACGTTTTTTTTTTGGCATTTGTGTTTACTTCTTAATCAGAACAATGATAACAATAAAATAAAAGTATAAGCATTATCTCCAGTTTTGAAAATATCACTCCCACATCAACCAGTCACAAAAATGAGTCAGGTAAACTCGTGCAGAACGATCAATTATCAAAGCTACACTAATTAAGCCACTTTTCAAAATGACATGCCAAATCTCAAAATCTCTCAGGTAGGAATGATACTTTTAAAAGAAAATAAAATCAATAAAAACAGTTATTCTAAGGAATGATGGATTTGAAGAAAACAATATCACGCACACTCACCAAGATGAAGGAATAATGTTTATAGCTCAGAAAGAATATAATCTCTAGTTAAACGAATTATCAGTCAAACCGATATTATTTGTATGAACTTTTTTTCTTCTTCTTTTTATTTATGTATGTAACACCACATCTTTTTGCCCATATTACCAGCTTTTACTTCAGACTATAGTCCCCTAAAATCAAGAATGATTTTTACTAGGATGTAACGTAGGTTAGGGAAATGGGTAATACAAAAGAGATAGTTGGAAAAACAAAATATATGTTTGAGAAAAATAGGGATCTTTTCAAAATTGTAAGGTACTTTTATTTATTTTTCTTCTCCTTTTTTTCCTTCTCTTTTTTTTTTTTTTTAAATTATCATTACATACATGTAATTTTTTTTTTATAGTGCACCACTTTTCTTAAAAAGCAAAATCTTTCATATTTTTCTCAAACATAAATAGGTGATAGAAAATGTAAAATGTAGGGTAATACTCCAAATTGGAAGGGGACAAGATTTAGGTTAACAAACATTTTTTTTTTAAGGCTCAAAGGGGTAATTATGGATATTTCACAACAGGAATAGTTAGAAAAGGCTCAAACGGATCAAAGATGGCATTTCTATTATTTTTTAGGGCACTAAGTAGGCTTCCATATCCACTAGTTTAATAGTGTCATGACCCAACCTAGACCTGGCAAGATATTGTCCGCTTTGGGCCTTAATAAGGCCCAAATGATTTTGTTTTAGGGGCGCCCATACACCCCAAAATGCTTCTTGTTAATTAAGGTGTAGATCACCCCTTATATACCCAGCATCTCTCCCATGCTTTGCCGATGTGGGATTCGCCTAGGATGTTACAAATAGAATTTTAGATGTGGCAACACATAATTTTTTTTCTTTTATTTCTCTTTTTTTTATTGGTTAACTTAAGAGAAAAGATAGAGATCATGTATAAAACATTAAGCTATGAAAAAGGGTTACTCTCCAAGAAAATTATAAGCTCAAAAGCTCACTTGATATTTACTATGACATGTTCATTCCTTCAAATAACTCAATCAATTTCACTCATCAAATTTCTCAATTCACACAAGTCACCAGCATCAATATGGACAATGACAAACATGGTGTAACATAAATCAAAGCTAAAGATTAATACAAATACTAAAATTCAAAAGTTACTATGTCGTCCAATGTCAAAAGATCACACAAAATGCCTTGAATTTTATTTTTTTATTATTTTTTGAATCTTTTTTATTTTTTTTTAAATACCATTACTAAGAAGATGTGTTTATAGAGTAATTAAACTCCATATCGGACTCAAAAATTTAGAAAATGCTAGTAACTACAAATCACATTTTTGATCCACAATCGTTAATTATTCTCTCCTCTCAACCAGAGAGAGACATTGTCCTCAATGTCTGAAAGGAAAGAAGTAGAGTTTAGAAAACATCACCTAAATGTTGTGACATAAGAAAATATTTATAAACGGAGGGTTAAATCTAATTTGCACTTCTTACTACTGCTACTACTACCATCATTAGTTGACCAATCCAATGCAGAGGTCTTGGGATCTAGCTCTGGTCTGTAAGCTTGTAAAAGATCAAGTAACTCATCAGCAGTAGGGGCATAAATAAAAAGCTGTTTCACTGTGAAAGGAATAAAATGATTCTTTATTGCATGGTTAAGAAATATTATCAAGCCATCATAAAAGTTATTAACATTTAACAAATCGATGGGTTTTGATCAATGTTGAAATGTGCCCATGATGCGAATGTCATTAGCGCCTATAAAGTTACAAATGTGCCCATGAAGCGAATGTCATTAGTGCCTCTAAAGTTACAAGATCTCCTAGTAAGAAAATGAACGCGTCAGCATGATTTAACATTTCAATTATTCTTTCTTGCATGCTTGAGACAACTATCTCTTCTCCAATTGGTGCATCGGACACACATTCTAGAGGTTTTAGTGCTTTTGGGATGATACTGAGGACTTGGCTTGCTCTGGTAAAGGCAGTTTCTAAAACAAGTCTTGATAACCCCCTGTCACCTTCTGCATATACTAAGTGTATCTTTCTCTCTACTAGGGCTCAAACAAGATCTATAGTTGCTTCAACAAACTCTTTGTATTTTCTATAACGAGAACCAGAAAACACACTAATATTTTTAATTGTTATTCAAAGTTGCTGCTATTGAAATAATTCTCAAAAATAATTTGTGAGTGTTTAACAAAATAAGCTTGAATTTAAAGATCTTGGTGACAGACATAATGATATACAGTTGTAAATAGGGTGGTGTATTTGTCAAATGACGCATGAAATGCGTGGCTTAAAAGTCAAAAGTAAATAGCAAAAAAAAAAAAATAGTAAGTAAAGATAAAACCACACCAATAATAACACATATGATAAAAGAATAGTAAATGAAATGGATATGTACTAGTAGTTGTGATTGTGGCTCACATCTTCCTCTGCTTTGACGTCTAGAAACGACTTGAACGTCCTCTATGGGTCTATGGGTAGAGGATAGGCTTCCCATCCAGTTGTCTTATAAACTGGTAAACATGGTCATTTATAGTCAGATTTCTGAGACTGTATCGTGCATGTTCTTTCTGGAATAATGACCACAATTAGAGAATAGCACGCTGTAAGTATCCACTGAGATGCATTTAAAGAGACAAAAGGATATCATCCAATGACTTTTTAATCAAGCCATCACTAATGAATTTAATCTTATCTTCTCTGTTGTCGGATACTATTCCTAAAAAAGTGCATGGTTGTTCAAAACATTGCAGTCTGGCACACTTATGAGAAGCAACTGGAAGCCGTGCAGCTCTTCGTTTTCTTGCATAATTTCCTTTCCCGCAACCAGGCTTATAGGCAACAAACTTAGGAGGTAATTCTCCTGTTAACCGGACTTTGGCTTCGATTAACCAACGAATGTCAACAGGGATGCAATTCTTTATAAGCAAGCGCATACGTTCGGACCGAGCTTTGTAGATTATAAGGAGTGCATTCTGAGGAAGAGAGGGAAATCGCTTGTGAAGCTTTGCAAGAACTGTATTCATATCCATACCTTGGTTGGAGAATATCAGTTATAGTGGGAAACTGAAAGAACCGACGCAATAGTCACAGAGTACCGTTATCCACCACTTAACCGGGTGACAAAATCATATACCAAAGAAAAAAACAAATCTAGCAAAAATAAAACACACATAAAAACAAACAAAACAATAACACACAATATAAAAAACAGGATGTTAATTCACCTTCGTCCTCTTAACGAGTTTACCTCAAGTTCTAATTGGATTATGTAAATATCGTCTTCTATTTCCCTGAGTTGCCCTTCTAGCTCTTTAATATGAGATACTAACTCTGGTGGTTGTAGATCCTAAATAGGATGTGATTGGAAAAATTGGATCAAGCCGTTTAGGTGACGCTTCACATTTAGAAGTTGCTTAAGGGGTTGAATAAAATCTATCTAATTGAGGTATTCATGACGTATGGCACAAGTGACTAGATAAAATACAACTATCAAACACACTTTAACAGGAAACAAATAATTTCAATTAGTAAAGTAACGGTAAAAAAAATAAAAAAATTAAATTACTGAAAAAAATAAGAAAAGGTTTTAGTGCAGATCTGGTGGGTTACCAAATTTATTTCAGTGTTTTCTTCATGTGGTTGGTACTCTAGATATAGCTTTAATCTTTGACCATTAACTTTAAAAGTGATACCGTTCTTTGGATCTTCAATTTCAATGGCTCCATGTGGAAAAACTGTATGTATAATAAATGGACCAGTCCATTGAGAGCGTAACTTACCTGGGAATAGGTGCAAGTGAGAATTTAATAAAAGCACTTTCTGATCTAGTGTGGAAGATTTTCTTATAAGTTGTTTGTCATGAAAGACTTTTTTCCGCTTCTTGTAATCCTTAGCTTCTTCCTCATGTTTTGCCAGCTGTAATCTCTTTTTTGAACCACATATGGGGTAAATGATGTCTGCATTCTTTTGTTTGTTGTCAATAATGTATTTTCTTCTCCCAAGAATGCATACTCGAAAGTGTTTCGTAATGATTTGAACTCAAACTTTGATGGTGATTCTGATGATGGGTTGAGATTTTCCCCTGATGGTGCCAGTTGCTCTTCCTTTGACCTTCATTTATTGGTACCCATGGGTAGTGATGAGTCAAGTAAAGCATTGACCTCGTCAATCGATCTGTCATTATCAAAATCTGAACCAAAATGAGTTAAATGTATTTGTAAAGGATCATTACTAAAGTTAGAAGGAAAAGTATAATCAATTAATTCTTCAATTAAATCCACATCTATAATTCCTTAATCTTCATCACGAGGCTGCTTGGCAATGTTTAAGATATTCAACTCTATGGTCATGTTGCCAAAGGACAACTGCATATTTCCAATCCTGCATTGAATGTGAGCATCGGCAGTTGCCAGAAAAGGCCAGCTTAGGACAATGGGGATCTGCTTCTTTAAATCTTGCATTGGTTAAGTGTCAATCACAATGAAATCAACAGGAAAATAAAACTTATCAACCTGAATGAGCACATCCTCCACAATACCACGAGGTATTTTCATTGATCGATCTGCAAGCTATAACACAACTAGAGTTAAGTGTAATATTCCCAGTCCAAGTTTCACAAACAGTGAATAAAGCAGAATATTTACACTAGCTCCTAAATCCAACAAAGCATTCTCAATTGTGTAGTTCCCTATACTACATGAGATAGTGGGGGAGCCTGGGTCTTTGCATTTTGGGGGAATTTTGTGTTAGAATATAGAACTAATGTTTTCAATTAAAAAGGCCTTCTTTTGAACATGTATGCTTCTCTTTTTAATGCAAAGATCTTTGAGAAACTTGGCATAAGAGGGCACTTGTTTAATAGCATTAAGCATAGGGATGTTAATACTTACCTGTTTAAAGATTACCATAATCTCACCGGTGGAATTTCCTTCTTTGCTTTAGCTAACCTTTGAGGAAAAGGAGCTTTGGGGATGTATTCTCATGGGTTGCCTTCTTTTTTTGCCCTTGGTGATGAGACCTCAAAATCCGAAGGTTGATCTTGAGTCATCTTTTTCACTGGCATCTCCACTTTGTTCTCCACTTCTTTACCTTTTCACAAGGTCATGATAGCCTTGACCTCTTCATGATGCTAGGATGAATTTGTACTCACTTCATGTACTCTTTTAGAATTGGACACTTGCTAGCTTGGGAATTTTCCTTTCTCAACGTTCATGCCCGAGGTTTAAATTGAAGAGGCAAGTTGATCCACCATCTTCTCAAGGTTTGAGATTAATTGTACTTCTGAATTGAAGCCTACTCTCATCTCATTTTGCAACTCGTCAATGGTATGATTTTGCTGTTCTATTGCAGTATGAGTAAAATTTTTGAGACTTTGGAATGCCTCTTCCCATGGTCTGACTTGTGAGTGGTTATGGTTTTGATTATATGGTCTGAAAGGTGGTTGAGATGCATAAGGAGCTTGATGAATTGGTTGCATGGTTGGAGCTGCTGCTGTTGCTCTGTTTTGTTGGAATCCTTAAGACTAAGAAAAGTTGGGATGGTCTCTCCATCCAGGATTATAGGCATTGGAGTAAGGGTTGTAATTTGGCTCATTTTCCATCATATTTATGGCATTGACATGATGTAGATATGAATCATGGTCAAATGGATTGCAGGCATAAGGCTTTGTTGATTTGGCAGTCATTAGTGATGCTATTTGGCGAGAAAGTCCTTTGACTTTTGCTTTGACTTCTTTGATATCTAATCCTTACTCGCCAATCTGGACTTCATTTGCTCATTTAATTTTCTTCACATTTCTGAATGATCTGTTTCTCTGTTGGGAATTATCTACTTGTCTTTGGAAGAAATCTCATATTTCTGATGCGTTTTTGGACATAAGCTTACCTCCGCTTGTCGCCATTAGCAATTCTTGCACATGTGCCGATAGTCCTTCCAAAAAGTATTGACACTGGTGCCATTTCTCGTACCCATGATGTGGAAACTTCAAGAGTAGCTCGTTGAATAGCTCCCATACTTTGAAAAATTATTCATCTTCTCTCTGTGTGAACTTTGAAATTTCCCTGCGAATAGCATTGGTTTTATGCACTGGGAAGTATTTATTCAAAAACTTAGTTACCATTAGTTCTCATGATGTGATACTATTAGTAGGCAATGTATTGAACCCAGAACGAGCTCTATCCTTTAAAGAAAATGGAAACAATCTAAGTTTAACATCTTCATCTGAAAATTTTTTATATTTAAAAGTTTGACAAACAGTATGAAAATCATTCAGATAATTGTATGGGTCTTCATTTTCTAAGCCATAAAATGATGGGAGATAATTTAGCACGCTAGATTTTAACTCGAAACTCCTAGCAACTACATTTGGGTATCTTATACATGATGTGCTCAAATTGGCTAAGAGACTAAAGCAGTCCTTAAATGGCCTCTCCTATGGTGCTTGTGCTTGTTGTTGCGAATCCATTTCAGTTTTACCTTCAGTTTTAACTTTTAATGCAGTGTGTCTATGTGTGCGAAGTGTTTTTTTCTAGTTCAAGTTCCATAGGTTTTAAATCACATGACTGCGACCTTTCAACCATGCATGCAAATAACACGTACAAATTAAAAAAAAAAAAAAAAAAAAAAGATAGAGGAGAAGTTACGATACTCACCTTATCATGTTGTTACAAACTATAAATAAAACACATTCAAGTACTACAAAAGTACAAAAACATGAAAAGTAAAATAAAAATAAATAAACCGTAAATAAGTTAATTAAAAATGAAGTAACAGATGGTTGAACTAGCCATCTAAACAGACTATCAACACATTAACAAAAATAAAATAGGCAGAATTATAGAACCAGCCATATATAAAAGGAAATAACAATTTAAGTGGTTAAACTGGCCATATAAATTAACAAAATAAAGAAAAGGAAAAATATAATAAAATTAAATAAAGAAATTCAAGTAAGGAAAAAAGAAAAAAAAATGCTTAACTCAAGACGCGGACACTCTTTTTTTTCAAATTTTAAAAATTACCAACCAATTAAATGATTCATTCAAATTATCGGGTCTTTGGTGTAATTTTTTTAAAAAATATTCACGTTTATTTGGTCCAAGTCAAGTCTAAATTGAGTCCAGATATTTCAAATTGTAGGTCCAAACTCCCTTGTTATGGGAAATTTCAGCCAAGGACCTATTTGATAACTTTCCAAACTTTTATGGTTAATCCATAATTTTTCAAAAGTAGAGAACAGAAAAGTTGTGGATGAAAGTGAAATTTTTAAAAATTTTGTGGGCAAAGTAGAATTTAAGGAAAAAAATACAAAAACCTCCCCGGCAACGATGCTAAAAACTTATTGTGCAAATTTTGTTGTACTCGCAAACCACGAATCTATTGCAGTATAGATTTGTGGTGACAAGTGTCGATCGCCCAAGCGATAGATTTAATCGTGCATAGGGTTAATCTTCGAACTTGTGAATGTGAATTGGTAGGATGTGAATTTTGAGCAGGATTTAAATTAAAAATATAGCGGGAACAAATTAAAGATGTAACAATACAAAATAAGTGCTTGAGTCCTTGAATTCAGACTCAACATTTCACCATAGGCTTAATATTCCTTTTTAAATTTCAATTAATCTATGAGGGGTTATTTCCACTTCTTATAGGTCTATCTCTAATAAATATGGTATCAAGTGCTCATTGTGCTAAGTGAAATAATTTTATATTAAATAGGTATCAAGTACATACTGTGCCAGGTGATAATAATCCTATTATCGACAATGTGGCAAGACTGTCCACTAAATAACTCTAACTTTTTCTCTATCAACACTGAGTCAAGATGTACCACTAATACTAGAGGGGAGGTTTTTCTCTAATTAATAAAGTGTAAAGTGCTTATTGTGCCAAACAGTAATAATCTTGGCCTAAGGAGCTGGTATACCAGTGCAAAATCTAGACAAGATTATTATTATCTGTCAACAATAAGTCAAAAGAGCCTAAATAAATCAGAGAAAAAGAAAGTAAATGCATGAATTATGTTGAGGCTTCACCTTCAACCCAAACTTGAAAATAAATTAACTACTCATTTTTGAACTAGTGGCAAAATAGAAATTTTAAGAAAATACATACAAAATACAGTATAGAGAGGGAATTACATAAATCAGAGCTCAAAAATGAATTCAGGGGAGTCAAATTAGGGGGGAGTAGCCCCCTATTTATAGATACACTGAGTAAATCATGGTAATCAGATAAAAATAATTTGGACGCTTAGGATTGCGCCACGTGGCAAGTTTTGATTGGATGGAACACATGATTGAGGCTGTCATTCTATGTATGTCCATATATCGTACGCATGTTTTTCGGTCCACTAATATGCTGTCACGTCGTCAGTCAACACAAAAGTTAACTTTTTGATCAAATAATGTATCACCATAGCATCAGTCAACGCCACATCATCCGGTCAAAGCCACATCAGTATTTTTCGATCGAATTAGATGATGTCACGTCATTGGTCAATGCCATATCAGCACTGTTCACGTATACAATATTGTTTACATATACGGTTTTGGTCTTGATTTCCTTCCCTAAGGTTTTTAACTATTATGAGCCCATAAAGCGTCATTTATTTTGCTGTACGACCCCTTTTTAATCATGAAATAAATAAAATGTCCCTAAAATATAAAAAATATTCAAATTATAACAAGCGACACATAATTAAATTTTAAAGAACATAAGTAAACAAACATAGAAATATTAGTGAGACTTAAAGTACAGAATAACAATTCTATCATATCTAAATATGTATTTTCCAACACTCAACAGCAAGTGATTCTGCAATGGCGATGACGACTATCGAGTTCCCCCTTGGCCCAATTCTTGAGGCCATCTTGGAAGTAGAAGAGAGTCATTGTCGGGCATGTCGATTATCTCAAGCATAAGGGTAACGAACTTATTGATATAATAGTGGATGCTACCCATTTGCTTGAGCCCTTGCCCATCTCACCATGCTTCCGCCATTACTATAGTTGTGTGGCGCCTCGAAGGAATGTAGGTGTTGTGCCCACTTTTGATGCTTCATCGCGAACACCCGCAGTATTGTAGTACTGCTCTAGCCCAAATAGGAAGTTATCTACCACTGTGGCATTACGTACACCATCGTAGGTGTCAAGCTTTGGCACATCGATGCGGCGTGCACACATCACTCGTGCTTGTGGAGGCCGGGCTAGATGTGAGTGAGCGCTTGTGCCAAGTCCAATCCGAGCAGACTTCATCAGCTTCCACTCTGATTGATCGTAGCTCATTTTGTACAAAGCTACACAAGTTGAGCAGCTCATTATGTAGTGCTCGAAACGCCTTACTGTGAACTCACCATACTCGCCCTTGAGACCGTCGACCCTAGCCAGCAAAGTTTCGAGGGTGTCCTGGACAACGGATGTAGAAGTCTCGAGCTTGGCAATGCAAGGCTCCAAGGTGTCAACAGAAGCGGCCTTGGACTTGCGGCGGGACCTTCCATGTGCGCGTCCCTCCTCGCGGCCACGGATTGGCTCAAGCGGAGCCTCTACACCGACAATGCCCTCTTCTAATGTGCTATGTGGATTGTCCATTGCTCGTGAGCTAGTTGCATAAGCGCAAACCTTATCTTTGATACCACTTGTCACGGGGTGAGTTTAGCATACAGCAAATCTGTGTGGCATTTAGACAACTTCTAGCACACAAGTTGCTAAGTAAGCCTAAAATACTTCTCGAACTAGCTAAGCAAGAAAGCTTACAAAAAATACTAGAGAGAAGCAAGAGCAATATGGCCAAATATAAATTTATTACTCACTAAAGAGTAATTTACAAGAGAACTATACAAGAGAGCTTGAGAGCTTGTGTGGGTTGGTGGGTGATTAGTGTGGTTGGTGTGTGCGTGCAAAAATAGTAAGTGTCTTGGGGTATTTATAGACTTGGATGCTAGGTTCTTGAACCTTCATAGCAACTTGCATAAATATCTCTTAGGGTGTAAATGCTCAATTCTAGAAAAATCTAGCCTATGTGTAATTGTAGAGAGTTCTAGATTTTGGGCAATGCTAGCATGATCGCTGACCGCACCATGGCTGGCTAGTTGTGTAAGGAGGCCCAGTACTAAGCGCACTCTACTGCTGAGTGCACTCCCTTATGAGCGCAATCCCATGTGCGTACTAAGTAAACCCGCGTTCTAAGTGTATCCTGCTATTATGTGAAGCGTATGCCGTTGCTGAGTACATCCTGCTATTAGGCGGACTTTTACTGAGCGCGTGTCTTTTAACCTCTGTTTGTAGGTTATTTGAGTGGCCCATTACACTCAGCTCACTTTGTATATTACTTTAGTTTACCACTTAGGGTATCTCCGCTAAACCACCTATCCCGAACATTAGAAAAAACACACCTTACCAAACTTAGCACAAGATCCCTCAAATATAAATTTATTTATTTGAATCAAATTTAAGCTCCATCTGGTGAGAATTATCCAGTTAGATCAAATTGGATCATAGTGAAAATTTGGTGAAAATAATATTCACGATCATTGCCCAATGCTCGAAACCTAAGACCGTCAAAGTAATTTTATTTGAGATAGAACCAAGTGGAGCTTTTGGCACCCCTCATTATGCTTATAAAACCCTGTCTTTTCGTATTTATAGTTTAATCACTATAGAAAATAATATTTAAGGGCATGTACAAGTTTAGTTAAATTAAAACCTAACTCATTTTGTTTTTCTTTTTTATTATTTATTTTAAGGATTTTGTCATTGTTATTTAGTTTTCATAAAATTAGTGATGGAAGCAGAATTTCATTAGGCTAGCACAAGCATTTTAAAATCTTTGTTGCTTAACTTATTTTTGTTGGACTGCTAGTGAGTGGGAAAAAAATATCATAATGGAAGGAGGTGAATTGAAAATTTGATGATTTAAATCCCAAAAAAGAAAAAATCTTAAATTAGTAATATGTTTGTTAGCATCTACGTAAAATAAAGGTTTTAAATAATTAAAAAAAAGTTTGGAAGAGATTAAGGTATTTAATGTAACTCTATTTGTCCTATTATGTAATTTTGAATAAACATAGATTTATTAATGCAAAAGTGGTGTTTGATTAGAATTTGGGAGGGTGCCAATAGCTTCACCCATCATAAAAATAGTTGAGAACCAAACCGACGATCCGATAAAGTTTAAATTTGGATTCTATGAATAAGGCCCACTTATGGCCTAATTGTTAATCCATGTTTACAAACCTCTTATTAGTTCATTCAAATTCTAAATCATGACTTAAATATGAGTGGTAATATTTGATTCTTTCAAATTATTTCAACTGCCTCAACTATACCATTTTATCTTTATATGAAATTTCTAAAAAAGATAATTAGATTTTAAGTTTTGCACACGATTTTGAGACCATTAGATTTGAAACAACGTTTACTTTTATAGATCAAATAATATGGATTTATGTTATCAATTCCAAATTGATGTTTATTTTTTCTTTTTCCGCCTCTCATTATATCATGTATCTTTCTCGTTTGTATCTGCATATCACATCTCTTTTAATTGTAGGTTGCTAAGATACACTATATATAACCTATAGTAACCACAAATAGTCACCTAATTCAAGAATATGGTAGCTTCAGTTGTGAAACACTTGGAAGTTAATGGGTGACTACTTTTTGAGTTCTAACTGCAACTTTAGTCTAATATTCTATGTCTTTCTTTCATCTATTATGCCCAAATTAAAATAGCATAAAATCAATTAAGCAAATGCATGTATAGTAAGGTGAACAAATGGATGACTTTTTCTTTAACATTTGAGGGAAGCATTTTTCTGTCTTTGGATAGTTGTTTTTTCTCTATTTTGAGTATTAGTTTCTTGCTTTCATATTTTGAATTTTAACCTCTCTGTCTTTGTTGTTTGTAGCTTTAGGGATTCTGAAAGTTCAGTATTGCCAAGTTCTGAATTTTTCGGGTTTTTCAATTTTGTATTGTTATAATACTTTGGAGTGGTCAAAATAAATCGGTATAATGCATTATCAATTAACTAATTACTAGAGCAGGCTTTTCAGTAACAATTTCTGCTCTCTAGCGGTTGGTTTCTATTATGTTCTTGCAATAATAAGTACCTAAAAATATGACGTTGATGATTTGCTCTTTATTTCCTTTGATTCTTAAACCTCACCAATTTTGTTTTGTGATATGCACATTTTAACCACAAAATAATTTTGAACATGTTATATGCACCACCTATGTTTTCAAATTTGTTTTAATCAACCACTTTACCACTAGCACGATTAAAATCTATTAAAGCATCTAAGCAAAATGTACATTTCATCCTTGAATGCATTAAAAGATTTTTACCCTTTGAAACCTTGAAAAAAAAATTATAGTTACATGAGAAGCTTGACTGTGGATAGACAAGAAAATTAGTTGAATGGTCTCTATTGGTGGTAGAATTTGAACAAGAAATATTAATGGAATGTCACGTGGGGGAGGATATTGCACCTGACTTTCAAGCCATTGAAAGGAACAGAGGAGGAGCTGAAGAGGCGAGGGCAACATTAGAAGATCTTAGAAAACCGACATCAATCACCCAAATCATCTTAGAATAATAGAAAATGGCTCGTTGAATATATCAAACTTGCCACGTGGTAATATGGGACCACTACAATAGTGGTCGTTGCACCAGTAACTCCAGGACACGTCATCACAGCACTATCACCACCTGCATTGTTTACAAAATTTCTCACTACAAGCTACTAAAGTCAGATATTAAAGGGAGGACCACCAACATAATCACCTATCTCATCTCTAGCAAAATTAGATATCGCCTAACCCCATTGGGTCATTTAAAATGAGCCAATTAGGGTGGAGGACATATTGCCAAAAGGGATGGTTTTCCCCCTACCTGAAGAAGAAAGCATCCACCAGGGGCTCACCACATGTCTTCACAACGAGGGGAAGACTTTCCCTCACTAAAAAAACACTCATTTTTCCTCTCATTCAATAGTTTCTCAAAAACGCATCACATTCTTCAACCTCCAAACTGACTTGACTATCCGAGTGTCGTCACCAGCCAATGCCGATGTTCACCTGCAACGGCTGTTTTATTTGATTTTAGGTTCATCTCAGGAGTCATCATCCCCAAAAAGCTATTTCTGGGCACCTCAGTCTTGATCTTCCCCAAAAACCACCTATATAACAGAAGCTCTCACAATGTTTTAGGCTGAAGCATAATCAGATCGAAACATTTTGGCATTATTTGTGGTGATCGAACAAAAAGTTCACTTTCTTAACCTTAACCTTCTTTCACAAAGAGAGCTTTCTACCTTAAAAAAAGGCATCTTTCTTCTCAAACAAACCTTTTTTTTGCTAAAAAAAAGAACCCACTTTCTCCATAAAGACATGATTTTTTTTCAAGATTTGATTTTTCTCCAAAAAGGTCACTTTTCTTCATAATGTGTTCATGTTTCTCTATGAAGAACCCTCTTTTATGCAAAAAGATCCTAGCTATCTTCGAAAGGCACCATCTTTCCCTCTCAAACACAATGAACAAGGTAAAGCAAGATACCAACAAATAGAGACTACTGAAAGAACCCTTAGAGGGATCGTCCTAGAGTAAAAAGAGCTCCTAAAGAAAGACCAGAATGAGATGAACTCCTAGAGCAACTGTCATAGAATAATAAGACCATGCAGAGGGAGCCCCAGAATGAGATGAACTCCCAGAGTAACCGTCTCGAAATAATAAGACCTTTTAAAAGGAGCCCGAGAGTATAAATAGCACCAAAGTAACTGTTCGAAAAAAAAAAAAAGAATGACTGGACAAAGCCCTAGAATAAAGAGAACTCTTTAATAAGAGAGACTACCCCAGAGCGATCATCCCAAAGTGAAAAGGAGTCACAAAAGGGCCTTGAAGTGAGAAGAAGTCCTAGAAAGAGCACTGAGAAGAAATCCAGATCAGTGGGATTACTCCTGAGTGAGAAGAACTCCTTTAAAAAGGGATCATCCTTAAATAAGAAGGGAACACATCAAGCTTTTTAAAATTTTAACATAACGGGAAAATCTAAAGGTTACTAAATGGCTAACATAATTTTATCCTATCTCCCATCTAGCGTATTCTATTACTTCACGAAATGCATAAAATCCTCTAAAATATGGATTGGGATAGTTGATTGTAAAATTAACTACCTCGTTCAGTGTTTGTAAATGCCTATTGTCTACCTTTAACTTACATATAAAATGCAACATTTTTACTGTTTACTTGCTCATTAATCTATTTAAAATAATGCATGAAAGTATTCAATACTTTTAATTTATCTTGTGGGTTCTAACAACTTCATAAATTGTCTAAAATGCATTACTCATTGTCCAATAACTTAAATTTACTTCTAAAACTCAAATTCGTTCCTAAAGGGAACTCCTTAAGTGTTTTTGGATACAAATTAATAAATTGCTCCATAACTATAAAAAATTCATTGAGCAATTAGTTTAGAAAGAATATCAACTAATGTATTATATTTACTTACTATATGTTCAAATTTTTCTTTGTATCCTCTTTCTGTTATTACTCCTAAATCGTTTACAAATAAAATAATTTTTCTTTTCAAAATTTTTCTTTAGCACTTTTTGTAAAACTCTATAATATTATTACCGTCTCTTCTTATTGTAAATGTATCATTTTGTATGTATAAATGGAATAAATTTAAAGAACTTATTATTCCTAAAATTTCTAATTTTGTACTTGTTCTTCTACCTTCTGTTTCTATAAATTTTCCATAAGTATACATTGCTATTTCCTCTTGCTCTCTTGGGCTGTCTTTGTTGGTTTGCGTCGATGTCCCTCCAATTTAGCTCAATTTTCCTACTTGGAGAAGTATCATTGGGTACATTATGTATTGGATAGAGTTATTTAAGAAAGAGGTCTCCAGACAAGATTAAAGGGTCTCTACTAGCTCAAGAAGTTACCCTCTGCTGGGTTGTTTTCCTCTTTTCTTGGATGGCAGGTAACAATTCGGTGACCCTTATACCTGCCTTGAAAAAAGGCTTCAAATATGGGTGGTTCATTATAAAGGGAGATTGAGACTTTGTCATTAAGTGTAGAGGCAAAGTCGACTACATCAGGGCCACTTTTAATTCAAGAAGTAGATGACTTACCTCAGCTTTTGTTTCTTACTTCTATGATTGCCTCTTTCTCTTTAAAAAAAAAATGATTTGAACTACCCTTGTGCCTTGTAGACATTATGTGAAGTGAGAGAGATTGCACAGTAAAAGAGATGAAGGACTTTGTAGCTTTGCACATAATGAAACTTATAATCTCAATAGGAGGGGAGATGTACTGAGTCAGGGGAGGCTTATTAAATCTGGGGTTAAAGAGTGCTCTCTATCTTATGAGTATGTAAAAGCTATTATAAGTGCTTTCATTTTCCTCTAAACCTTTTCTTTCAATTGTTTGCATTGCTTTATCTTTCTCCCATACTTGTTGGCTTGATGGCTTGATGGCTTGATGGCTTGATGGCTTGATGGCTAATAATTGTTCTCTTATTTTGTAGCTATGGAGTACCCTTTCGGTTCTGGTGGGAGCAAACAAAAGGCTTTGGATAGGCAGACCTTTATTAGTTTTATATCTAAATCCACAGAGAAGAAAGCTCTCCTGGCAGAGGAACTATCCTTTCTCCTTCTGTTAGGATAACTAGATCCCAATACTCTTTGATGAGTGGTTCCAAGGGTTCTTCTTACACCACTCCAGCTTCCTCCAAAAAGGAAAAAATCTTCTTAGACCTTCCCCTTTAGGGGACAAAAGGAATTGTTGACCTAGACTTCGTTTCAGCAGCAATCATTCCCGCTTGGAATGCTTTTCTAGCTTGCAAATGAGCACCTCACAACAGAGACTGAATCATCCATGGAGAGGTGGAGCCTCTTTGGTAGTGTCATTGGAGCCTTCAGAGCTTGTCAAGATGTAAGCTCTCCTCTATTGCTTAATTAGGTGTACTCCTACCTTTTCTCCTTTTATTTTCCTTATAGGGGTGCTTTAAATTGGTTAAAAACTATGACTTAGCCATAGAATCCTCAACTGCTCTCTTAACTGACACTCAGTATGAGGAACAGGTAGCTACATCTCGCAAGGAATGCCAGCATGCTAACAAGTAATGGGAAGAGTGATTATAGAAGGTGACCTCCTTGATGAAGTCTTGGAAGCAGAGGTTGGAGGTAAACAATGAAGGAGTTGCAAGAGAAGCTGAGCTTAGATATGAGGATTATGAAAAAGGCTCGGGATCAAAGTGATCAACAAGCTGGTGCAACCATTAACTTTGCTATGTTCGAGATTTAGAAGGCTAACCTAACTTTAAGGCCCCTTACCTGAAGCTATTTGTGGTGAACAAGGCCATTTTGGACCTAATAAAGGAAAAGGAATTGGCTAAGAAGAGTGCTAGAAGAGGTTCAAAGGATGCCCCCGATGTGAACAATGAGGTTTCTCCAAGCATTGATTCCCTTGCCCCACTGAAACATGCTTCCCATGATGAAGATGTTAACCTACTGCTTGAGCTAACTCTTTTATTACTTGTGTTATTGCTGATGCTCTTGTGATAACATATGACAACTTTACGCCTTTTTATTTTCTTAGTACTTTAACTATTCCTTTCGTAAGTTTTTTTTTATGCTATGTTTTGTGCTTATAATTTGGATATTTGGACTTGTGGTTTGTTTAGGGACTTTTGATATATGTTTATTTAAGGCTTAAGTGTTTGTGTAAGTGGTAGTGTTTGGTTGTTTTGCTAGTAATGCTTGTAACTTCTCTAAGCCTTGATGAATTGTAGATCTATCCCTCTTCGAGCAGTGATGCCAAAACCCATTTAGGTTTTCTCATACAAGTTAATGGTGTTTGCATCTTACCATAGGGCATCTACTCTTCTTTAGTCGATTAGAGAATTAATTGTTAATAGGGAGGAGTTCTCAACCCATTTCATGGATACTTGATGGAGCTTTATCTTTCTTCATCGAACTTTAAATATGTATACACAGTGATTATCTTATACATTGTCCATAAGTGTGTTATTTACACAACAAATAAAATATATATTCCAATAGAGAGGAATTCTCAATCCATTTGTTTAAGGTGTGCTAAATCATCTTGAGTGCTAGGGTGGGAGCTTAGCTCCTATGGACAATAACTCAAAAGACGATATTCATCTTTCCGGGCGATTTAATTAAATGACAAGTAAGTGCTTAAGATAAATGGCGAGATAAAATATTTCGAAGAATGCCTTATGAGCATCCTAGAGTAGTTGAGCACTTTTTTAAGTTCTCAACCCTTTATGCTATACATATAAGAGTATCCTTGCCTCTTGTAATATGTAGTAGTCATTCCCTCAATCGGGACGTGCTTTTATGAAGGCTCATTACCTTGCTCTCATTATTTGGTTAGTCTGCTTTGTGGTTGACTCCTTTATGCATTTTTAGCTAACTATCACGATTGCTGCTTGCATTTTTCTTTTAGTAGAATGGCCTATAATCAATTTAGGAAGGGGGTGTCTGTGGGTGATTTAGTTCTGAAGATGTACCTTCAATAGGCTTTTGGTAATTTGCTTTTATTCTTAGGTCTTTTATGACCTCCACCCCCACCTCAAAGTTGTAGTACTTTCAGATTTTGTCTGAAATGTTTTAGCTTTCATTGCCTTTAATCATTTTCTTGGAGTGATTGTGTTTTGATTCAGTCCTGAGGCTTATCTCTCATATCAGGTGTTCTAAGAGTTCTTTTGTTTAAGCTACTTAATGGTCTTGAGTTTCCTAGCAACTATGCTGACTTAAAACATAAGTGTTAAATCATTAAACTATGGCAAAGCGTTATTGGAGATCATTTAAGAGTAAATAATCGTGAGACAACAGAGAAATCATCAAGCAATGAGTTAAATAAATTCATAGAATTGAAATTGTTGATCATTCACTCACATCATAAAGATATTAAAAGTAGCTGCATTCATAAATTAAAAATCGACAGGTATTCATTGATAACTTTTCTCTAAGTAATGAGAGCTCATACCATTGCATGACATGGTGGAATTTAATCTGTGTGAGATAAATCTTGTAGACCTCTTAATTTTTCATAACAACTTATAGGAGCCATTACGACAAGCCAGTGTAGCTTTCACAATGGTCTGCACACAAGATTACAGAAACATATTTAAAGAAAATAAGAGATAAGGGGAGTAGTGATCATAAAGGTCTACTGATAATAATTCTTCAGCATTGCTGCATTTCATGGGTTCTTGGCCATGCTCTCTTCTATGTGTAGTAGCCTCTAGGCACTTAAATCGACTGGCTTATCGATTTGATGAAGACCTTCCCAGTTGGCCTTAAGAACACTTTTTAACATAACCTCTGTGTTAAAAGTTATCCTCCTGAGCACCAAATCTCCCTTCTTGAAAGCTCGTAGGTGAACCCACTTATTGAATAACCTAGAATCACGGTGCTGATAGACTGCTATTCAAAGTTCTACTCTTGCCTTTCTCTCTATAGTTAAGTTTAGTTCAGCCATAACAAGGGAGACATTCCCTTTCTTAAGGAAATGAGCTATCCTACGAGAAGGAATCCCAATCTTAGCAGGTATAACTGTGTCAACCCTAAAGGTAATAGCGAACAACATCTCTTCTATAGCAATATTCTAAAAGTCCTATAGGCCTATAGGACACTCTGCAGTTCATCTACCTACGCTTCTATATGATCTTCCAGCTTTTTCTACAAAATCCCCTTAATAATCTTGTTAACAGCCTCCACTTGGCCGTTGGATTTAGGTGAGTAGGTGAAGAAAACTTGTTACCTATCCCTAACCCTGAGCAAAATTCTTGGGAACTTTGGTTGTTAAATTGCTTCTTGTTGTGACTTATTTTTGCGCTAGGAATACTGAGTCTGTAAATTATGAACTTTCATATAAAATCAATAGTTTTCCCCCTGGTGATGGTTGAGAGAGGTTCTGTTTCGGCCTATTTAGTGTATTAATCAACTGTTATTATAGTGTACTTGGCTTGTGCTCTTTCGATTGGTATAGAACCTATGAGGTCAACTCCTTATACAATAAATAGCCATGGTAAAGTCATTCCAGTTAGTTTCTCTTAGGGCATGTGTGTTATCTCGGTGTGCCTTTGGTACTTGTCACAACTTCTGACCATCTCTTTTGCATTCCCATATATTGTTGGCCAATAATAACCCTGCCTCAAACCTTGTGAGTTGATGACATTTCCTTATAATGATTACCTCAGATCCCCTTATGTATTTCACTTAAAATACCCCTCTTCTAAACATCTTAAATAAGGGAAGGAGAACCTTTTTCTGTAGGGTGTTCCTTTAATCAAATAAGAGTCAGCTGCTCTGCATTTCAGTCTTCTGACTTTAGTCATCTTTGTGGCTTAGAAGCTTTTCTTTTTCTAAGAACCTCACTATGGACATCATCCAGGAATACTCCAAGTAGATAGAGCTTAGTACTCTATGAAGGGATACACTCTAGTAACACCTCTTTAAGCAACTGAGCAATCCCAAATGAGGCCATCTTTACTAGGTTATCAACTTTAATATTCTTAGTCCTTGGGACTTACTATATTTTCACTTTCTTGAACTCCACCATCAATTATTTAGTCTGAGTTAGATAAGCTTTCATATTCTCCTCTTTAGTCTGGGATTTTAAGGTAATTTGATTTACCACTAATTAAGAATTACTTTTGATACTGAGCTTTTTTGCACCAAAAGCTTTGTATATCCTCAATACACCAATGATTGCCTTATATTCAGGCTCATTATTGGAAGCTTTAAAGTTGAAATGCAATGCATACTAGAGCTTTACTCCACAGGGGCTTATAATAATCAGATCAGCTCTGGTCTCATATGAATTTGAAGATTCTCTACATGAAAATCCCAAAGTTACTCTTATGTTCTATGGTTACCTCCTCACTCAGTTCCCTCAAGACTCCTCCCCTCGAGTTATTGGTGAATTCTGCTAAGAAATCGACAACAGCTTGAGATTTAATGGCTGAGCAAGGACGGTAGGTGATGTCAAACTCACTGAGCTCGAGGGACCATTTCACAAGCCTTCCCGACGTATCAAGTTCCTAAAGCGCTTGCTTAAAAGACAAGTTTATGACCACAACTATGGTATGGCCCTAGAAGTGAAGTTTGAGTTTTT
>JAEVFN010000143.1:0-142075 GCA_030449075.1 Murraya paniculata | reverse complement strand
ATATAAAATGCAAAATTTTGACAGTTTGCTTCATTTATCAAATTGGAGAACTAAGAACAAAACAAAGGAATATGGAAGAGAAATAGGAAAGTGGAGAAGAGAAAAGGGAAGAAAAAAGAGAAAAGAAATTAAAAGCTAAGAGTGGAAAAGAGTTTGAAAAAGGAACTAAGGGAAATATTACAAGAATAAAACTGAACAGAGATCTATGTCCAGTGAGTTAGTGGGTCATAGATTTATAAAATTTAAGTAGTTTTGATTTAATTTATGTCATTTCGTATAAGTTTTTATATCAGTTTCATAGTTAATCTTTGAACCTTGTATTTTAGGAGAAATTTGAGAATCCAGAAACTTGCAAGAGCCGCACCAAACCTCAGAGTGAAACAGGATCCGTGAGTGATAATTATTATTACTATTATTATTCCACAGAAAGCATTTATGTTTGATAGTATAACTTAATATCATGTTACGATTACATGTACGCATATTATATGTTTGATTGAATCTTGAGATGTGATTGCTAGTCACTATAGTGTACCCTTCCCCCTAGGCTCTTTGCATGCGGATTGAGAGTTAGGTTACTCTACTTTGTGATGTAGTTAAGTTCCGCTAATATTGAGAGGTTTTTCCCCCTGCTCCACTTGTGCAATTATGATCCGATGAGTATTGAGATTTATTTCCCCTAGGTACTATTTGGTGTAATTTTATCATGGATATATTTATATATATATAATCGACTCACTAAGCCGCAAGTTCACTCTTTTGCTATTTATCCTATTTCTCACATGTTTCTGCTGGATTTCGTGTTGTTCAATTTTTAATCAATTAAGATTAGGCCACGACACTCAGTGCTGATCACTTGTATTTTGAGCATGTTTATGTTCATATATAATATTTAAACCATATGTGTAAATAGTGAGATGTGAAGTGTGCGAAGTTTGAATATGTATTTTTTAATGAGACACAAATATTATTATATGTTTATAGTAGAGGCCTATAGACATTTTTATATATTCATGAATTAAGTTTATGTGGGTGAGCATTAGATATCAGACCGCATGATCCGCTTTGGATTTGACATATGGGTTGGGGTTGGTCATGTCAATTTGGTATTAAAGTATGATTATGACATACATGTGTGTTCATACATCATATATGATATTATGATATTTATAAATAGCCGACACCGCACGAGATTTGTATGGGATCTGGGCTCACCTCCACATTTGAGAATAGAGAGGAACCCTTAAGAAAGATTGTAGGTGAGTCAGTACTACATGCACATGAGCCATAATCTCAACCCCACTAAACTACAGATATTTCATAGGAGCCAGGAGCGAAACTTGTGATGGATCAATTTATGGACATATTTAAAAGGTTATGCTAATGTTGCAAGGAAAGAGGTTAAATTTTTTACAGGTACACAAAACACGATTGAGTGTGCTCGTGATTTTGGGGCTACAACTTTTAAGGTTAGCAGTAAGCAATGAGTTCAAAGTCACATTAATCTAACTAAGGAGGGTTTTTGATATGATGAATTGCACTAATGAAGAGAGGTTATCCTTAACTGAGTTTCTATTTGAGGGCAGTGCATTTAATGATGGATATTTGTATTACGCCGATACAAGAGAGATGAAGTGTTACCTGGGTAGATTTTCATATAAAGTTCATTGATAAGTTCTTTCCATTATTTATCACGAGGACAAGGAGAATTGAATTCGTAACACTTGTACACTATCTATGATGGTAGAAGAGTACGAGCGTAAAGTTTTATCTATTGAGATTTGTCCACATTTGCTATAATCGAATGACAGAGAGAGATGTAGAAGGTTCAACAGGGTCTTTAAGAGGAATAAGGACTACAGTAATCAAATAAATGTACATGTTTTGACACACTGGTTAGAATTGTTATTAGAATCGAGAGAAGCCACAGAAAAAGCACAACGGGATGAGCCACCATAGTATAAGCAAGACCCTAATTGGCCAGTTGGTGAACCTAATGTAGAACTCAAGGATACAATGAAGCATAGAAATTTCTTAACTAGCCAACATGACCAGAGGTACTCAGAAGGAAGAGACCTTCTAGTATCACGACAACATTCACAAGAGTCACAATGTAGAAAGAGAGAATTGCGCTGAGTGTAATGTTTGTGGCAAACTTCACACGGGACAGTGTTTGAGTTGTTCGTCATGTCGTTTTCAATGTAGATAGTTGGGACACTTGACGAAGGATCACCCAAACTTGATATCGAGCAATAATTTTGCGCCAAGTTAGACCCTCACTACCTTCAGAGTGGCAATAGGTAATTTTTTAGGGCAGGAGGTTTCTAGAGAAGAGAACCCATATTTTCAAACAAGTCCCACTCCAATTCGGGAAGTGGTAGTCAGCAGAAAAGTCAACTAAGTATACCACATGCACAGGTACAGGCACAGACACGTGTATTGCTATAACCTGATAGGAGGCCTATGCCACCCTAGATGTCATGACAGGTATTTTGACTATCTTTGGCTGTGAGGTGTATATCTTAATTTATCAGAGGTTTATTCTTTTATTTATCGTACATTTGTTATGCATGCAGATAGAGAGATGAGGCCATTAGATTGCAACATTGTAGTAACTACACCGATTGATAGTTCTTTGTTGGCTGAGGTGTGTTTCGAGATTGTACAGTAAAAGTGGGTAATAGTGACATGGTAGCAGTTCTAATTTTGTTAGAATTCATGATTTCAATGCTATATTGAGGATGGATTAGTAGCGAACCCTCATGCTGTAGTGGACTATTTTCGAAAATGAACTAACTTTCAAGAAATTTAGAGAATCTAATATCATTTTCTGTGGAGAACGATGGATCCTTCCTTCTTGTGTGATATCTGCTATTTCTACTAGATGATTACTCAAAAAGGGTTGTTTTACTAATATGGCTTATGTTATTGATAGTCGAGTCAGTGATTTTACTAATTTAGCTCATGTTATTGATAGTCAAGTAAGTGATTTTACTAATTTGGCTCATGTTATTGATAGTTGAGTCAGTGATGTGAAATTAGAAGATATTCCTATGGTGAAAGGGTATCCAAATGTGTTTCCTAACATATCTTCCTAGTTTGCCATCTAATAGGGATGTGGAGTTCACAATTGATTTGGTTTCAGGCACTACCCTTATTTGTATAAGCCGATATAGGATGGCTCTATTAGAGCTATGGGAGTTAAAGGTATAGTTATAAGAATTAGTCGATAAGTGCTTCATCAAACCTAGTGTATCTTTGTAGAGAGCATCGATATTGTTTGTGAGGAAGAATGACAAAACTATGAGAGTATGTGCAGACTATAGGTAGTTGAATAAAGCCACTATTAGTAACAAATATCCATTTCCTTATATTGATGATTTGTTTGATCAATTATAAGGTGCAATAGTTTTCTCAAAGACAGACTTATTTTTAGGTTATTATTAATTGAAGATTAGAAATGCTAATGTACCTAAAACCACGTTCAAGACTCGTTATAGACATATGAGTTTCTGGTGATGCTATTTAGGTTAACTAATACCTCTACAACATTTATGGATCTCATGGACAGGGTGTTTTATTCTTATTTGGATCGGTTTGTTATTGTATTTATCAATTACATCCTAATATATTCACTTAGAAGAGAGGAATATGCATAACACTTGAGGATTGCTTTACAAACCTTAAAGCATTGGCAGTTTTATGCTAAATTCAATAAATATCAATTTTGGTTAGATAGAGTTGCATTCTTAGGCTATGTGATTTCAGTTGAGGGTATTTAAGTAGATTCCCTATAAAATAGAAGTTGTAGGGAATTAGGAGCAGCTAACTGGTGTAGCAAAGGTCAAGAGTCTTTTTGGCTTGGCAAGTTACTACCATAAATTTTTTGAGGACTTTTGTAAAATAAGTTTATCTCTCGCAAAGCTAACAAGGAAGAAAGCAAACTTGAGCGGACAGATGATTGTAAACAAAGCTTCCAAGATCTCAAGAAAAGGTTGACTTCAGCTCTAACTCTTATAATTCCATTAAGTACGTAAGGATTCATAGTTTACAGTGATGCATCCAAGTAGGGATTGGGTTGTATATTGATGCAGCATGGAAGGTAATTGCTTATGATTCACGATAGCTCAAGCAACATGAATTGAATTATCTGACACATGATTCAGAGCTCGCAGCAGTGGTGTTTACTTTAAAGACTTGGAGACACATTTATACATAGTTACTTGTGAGATTTATACAAACCACAAAAGCCTTGAGTACTTAAATCTGAGACAACGAAGACGGATTGACTTGATTGTAGATTATAATTGTATCATTGATTACCATAATGTGGTAACTGATGCTCTCAGTGGAAAGTCTTCGAGTTTAATATCCCACTTGAAAGTGTCGTATCTTCTTTTGTTGATTGAGTTGAGGACTTTAGGTCTAGACTTGGCAATGGATCATAATAGAGCACTTTTTGCACATTTTCAGGTTAGGGTTATTTTGATTGATCAGATTCAAGAGATGCAGGATCAAGATCCAAAAATAAAAGAAGATGTGATGAACAAACTACAAACTAACGTTTCACTAAGAGATGATGGTGCTTTAATTATAGGTATTAGACTTGTATGCCAAATAATTTAGATATAAAGAACAAGATTTAGAACAAGCACATGGCTCGGCATATGCTATACACCCAAGTATCATGAAGATGTATCACATTTTGAGGGAACATTAATGGCGGCAGGGGATGAAGAGAGAGATAGCAGAGTTTTGTAGCACACTACTTAACTTGTTAACAAGTTAAGGCAAAACATCAAAGTCCTATGTGAGAATCTCAGTTGTTGTATATTCCTGAGTGGAAATAGGAGCATGTCACCATGGATTTTGTACTAGGACTTCTGTTGAGTGCTGGAAAATACATACCAATAAGGGATAGAATTGTCATTTTGTGCTCTAAATCCCACTATATTTCTATTTTTATGTATTTATGTTACTTTAACTTTAATTCTATGTGCCTTGTTTTAATTTAAGTGTTTTATGTATTTTAGGTGTATTTTATCTATTTCATGGCTAACGAGAGGTCAAACGGCAAAACGGATGGCATTTTTTAGCTCAGAATAGCTGAAAACCTTAGGGAAGGACATGAAGGCCAGTACCGTATATGTGAACAGTAACGTATACATAACAGTACTGTAATTCTAGAATCTTGGTGGGGCCCACCTGACGCGACTTTGACCGGATGATGTGGCGTTGACCGATAATGCGATGATGTGGCATCATCCTACTCGACCGAAAAATACTAACGTGGCATTGACCGGATGATGTGGCATTGACTGATGATGTGGCGTTTCATTATTGGTCCAAAAGGTTGACTTTGTGTTGACTGGCGACGTGGCATCATATTAGTGGACCGAAAAAACATGCGTGCGATACATGCACATACACGGAATGACAGCCCTGATGATGTGTTCAATCCAATTAAAGCTTGCCACATGGCGCAATCCTGAGCATCCAAATTATTTTTATCCGATGGCCATGATTTACTTAGTGTATCTATAAATAGGGAGGCTACCCCCTAATTTGACATTTCTGAATTCATTTTTGAGCTCTAATTTCTGTAATTCCCTCTCTATACTGTATTTTCTACATATTTTAATAAAATTTATATTTTACCCCTAGTTAAAAAATGAGTAGCTAATTTATTTTCAAGCTTGGGTTGAAGGTGAAGCCTTAAGTTATCTTTTTAATTTAAATCCTGCTCAAAAATCACATCCTACCAATTCACATACAAACTTGGAAGATTAACCCTACATACAATTAAATCTACCTCCTCGTGGGATCGACACTTGTCACCACAAATCTATACTGCAATAGATTCGTGCTCTTGTGAGTACAACAAAATTTGCACAACAAGTTTTTGGCACCGTTGTCGGGGAGGTAAGTCATTTTAATTCGTAGAGTTAATTTTCTTTATAAATATTGTGTAAATAACATTTTGTGCATGTTTTTGTTTTTATTCTTCTTTCCTTAAATTCTGCTCTGCCCATAAAATTTTCAAAAATTTCACTTTCATCCATCACTTTTCTATTCTCTACTTTTAAAAGATTGCGGATTGACCATAAAAGTTTGAAAAGTTATCAAATAGGTTGCTAACCGAAATTTCCCATAACAAGAGAGTTTGGACCTATAATTTGAACTTATTTGGACTCAATTTAGACTTGACTTGGATCAAATAAATGTAGATATTAATTTTAAAAATTACACCAAAGACCTAATAATTTGAATGAATCATTTAATTGGTTGGTAATTTTAAAATTTGAAAAAAAAAGTCTGCATCTTGAGGTAAGTATTTCTTTTTCTCTTCCTTAATTTTTTTTGTATTTTTCTTTTTCATTTACTTTGATTACTATGGCCGGTTTAACTGCCTAAATTATTATTTCTTTTTATATATGGCTGGTTCTACAATACCACCTATTTTATTTTTTTTAATGGCTGGTTCAACCGCCTGCTACTTTATTTAACTTATTTTTAGTTTATTCATTTTTATTTCACTTTTCGTGTTTTTGTACATTTGTGGTATTTGAGTGTGTTTTATTTATAATTTGTAACAGCGTGATAAGGTTAGTACTGTAACTTCTCTTTTCTCTTTATTTGCATGCATGGTCGAAGGTCACAGTCACCTGATTTAAAACCTATAGACCTTGAACTGGAAAAAACACTTCGCACACAAAGACACACTGCTTTAAAGGTTAAAACTGAAAGTAAAACTAAAATGGATTTGCAACAACAAGCACAAGCACCACAGGAGAGGCCATTTAAGGACTGCTTTAGTCCCTTAACCAATTTGAGCACTTTATGCATAAGATACCCAAATGTAGCTGCTAGGAGTTTCGAGTTAAAACCTAGTGTGCTAAATTGTCTGCCATCATTCTATGGCTTAGAAAATGAAGACCCATATAATCATCTGAATGATTTTCATGCTATTTACCAAACTTTTAAATAGGAAAAATTTTCAGATGAAGATGTTAAGCTTAGACTGTTTCCATTTTCTCTAAAAGATAGAGCTCGTTCTTGGTTTAATACATTGCCTGCTAATAGTATCACATCATGGGAACAAATGGTAACTAAGTTTTTAAATAAATATTTCCCAGTGTATAAAACCAATGCTATTCGCAGGGAAATTTCAGGTTCACACAGAGAGAAGACGAGCAATTTTTCGAAGCATGGGAGCGATTCAACGGGCTACTCTTGAAGTGTCCACAGCATAGGTACGAGAAATGGCACCAGTGTCAATACTTCTTGGAAGGACTACTGCCACATGTGCAAGAATGGCTAATGGCGACAAGTGGAGGTGAGCTCATGTCCAAAAGCGCATCAGAAATATGGGATTTCTTCCAGAGACAAGCAGATAATTCCCAACAGAGAAGCAGATCATTCAGAAATTTGAGCAAAATTAAAGGAGTAAATGAAGTCCAGATTGGCGAGTCAAGATCAGATATCAAAGAAGTCAAAGCAATAGTCGAAGGACTTTCTCGCCAAATAGCATCACTGACGACTACCAAATCAACATAGCCTTATGCCTGCAATCAATTTGACCATAATTCATATCTAGATCAAGCCAATGCCATAAATGTGACGAGGAAGCAGTCAAACTACAATCCTTACTCCAACATTTATAACCCTGGATGGAGAGACCATCCCAACTTTTCATGGTCTCATGGATTTCAACAGAACGGACCAGCAGCTCCAGCTCCTCAAGCACCACAAACCTCTCAGCCACCATTTAGACAGTACAATCAGCATCAGAACTACTCACAGCCAAAACCATGGGAAGAGACATTGCAGAATTTTAAAAATTTGACCTATTTTACAATAGAATAGCAAAATCGTACCATTGACGAGTTGCGAAATGAGATGAGGGCTGGCATCAATTCACAAGCCCAATCAATCTCAAACCTTGAGAAGATGGTGGGTCAACTTACTTCTTCAGTTTAAACCTTGGCAATAAACGTTGAGAAAGAAAAATTTCCAAGCCAGCCAGTGCCTAATCTTAAAGGAGTGCATAAAGTGAGTACAAGTTCATCTCAGCATCATGAAGAGGTCAAGGCTGTCATGACCTTACGAAAAGGTAAAGAAGTGGACAACAAATTAGAGATGCCAGTGAGAAAGATGACTCAATATCAACCTGCAGACTCTGAGGACTCTTTATCAAAGGAAAAAGAAGAAGGCAACCCACGAGAATACGTCCCCAAAGCTCCTTTTCCTAAGAGGTTAGCAAAAGCAAAAAAGGAAAGTTCCACAGGTGAGATTATGAAAATTTTTAAACAGGTAAGTATTAACATCCCTTTGCTTGATGCTATTAAACAAGTGCCCTCTTCTGATAAGTTTCTTAAAGATCTTTGCACTAAAAGGAGAAATGTTCAAAAAAAGGCATTTTTAACAGAAAACATTAGTTCTATACTCCAACACAAAATTCCTCCAAAATTCAAAGACCCAGGCTCCCCCACTATTTCATGTAGTATTGGGAATCACATATTTGAGAATGCTTTGTTGGATTTAGGGGCTAGTGTTAATCTTTTGTCTTATCCAGTTTTTGTGAAACTCGGACTAGGAGAATTACACCTAACTCTAATTGTGTTGCAGCTTACAGATAGATCCATGAAAATACCTCATGGTATTGTGGAGGATGTGCTCATTCATGTTGATAAGTTTTATTTTCCTGTTGATTTTATTGTGATTGACACTCAACCAATGCAGGATTCAAAGAAGCATATCCCCATTATCTTAGGCCGACCCTTTTTAGCAACTGCCGATGCTCACATACAATGCAAGACTGAAAATATGCAGTTGTCCTTTGGTAACATGACCATGGAGTTGAATATCTTCAACATTGCCAAGCAACCTCATGATGCGGATGAGGGAATTGTAGATGTGGATTTAATTGAAGAACTAATTGATTATACTTTTCCTTCTAACATTAATGATGATCCTTTACAAACATGTTTAACTCACTTTTGTTCGGATTTTGATATTGACAGATCGATTGACGAGGTCAATACCTTACTTGACTCATCACCACTCATGGATACTATTAAATGGAAGTCGAGAATAGAGCAACTAGCACCATCGGAGAAGAAACTGAGCCCATCATCAGAATCACCACCAAAACTTGAGCTCAAACCGTTACCTTATACTTTAGAATATGCATTCTTGGGCAATGAAAATACTCTGCCAGTAATCATTTCATCTTCCCTTGATGACAAGCAAAAGAGTAAGTTGTTGGGTATTTTAAAAGAGCACAAAGAGGCATTAGGATGGACCATAGTCAACATAAAAGGTATAAACCCAGTAGATTGCATGCATTACATTCATCCTGATGAAAATGCTAAACCTACTAGGGAAATGCAACGCCAGTTAAATCCCAAACTGAAAGAAGTCGTTAGAGCTGAAGTTCTTAAACTATTGGATGCAGGTATCATTTAGCCCATTTCTGATAGTTCATGGGTTAGTCCAGTACAAGTTGTTCTTAAAAAGTCTGGAGTCACAGTAGTCACCAATGTCGATAACGAATTAATACCCACTAGAGTGACTACAGGATGGCGTGTATGCATTGATTATAGGAAGCTGAATTCTATCACACGAAAAGATCATTTTCCTTTACCATTTATTAATCAAATGCTTGATAGATTAGTGGGTCATGAATTTTATTGCTTTCTAGATGGCTACTCAGGATATAATCAGATCCCCATAGCACCTAAAGACCAAGAAAAAACTACTTTCACTTGCCCTTTTGGTACATTTGCATATAGGAGAATGCCATTTGGATTATGCAATGCACCTGCCACATTTCAACGATGCATGTTAAGCATTTTTTCTGATATGGTTGAACGCTTCCTTGAAGTTTTTATGGATGATTTTTCTGTTTTTGGTGATTCATTTGATCAATGTTTACGTCATCTAACACTAGTTCTACAGAGATGTATAGAGAAGAATTTAGTCTTGAATTGGGAGAAGTGCCATTTTATGGTAAGACAAGGTATTGTTCCTGGTCACATCATTTCAAACAAAGGTATTGAGGTTGACAAAGCCAAGGTAGATCTTATTTCTAATCTTCCCCCACCCAAAACAGTAAGAGAGGTAAGATCATTCCTTGGTCATGCTGGTTTTTATAGACGTTTCATTAAAGATTTCAGCAAAATCTCTAGACCCTTATGCAATCTACTTGCTAAGGATGCACATTTTGTCTTTGATGATTCATGTCATGCGGCATTTGAAAAATTAAAGCAGTTGTTAACTACATCACCTATCATTCAGCCCCTAAACTGGAACTTACCTTTTGAGCTCATGTGTGATGCATCAGATTACGCAGTAGGAGCAGTGTTAAGCTAAAGAGTTGATCGAATTCCCCATGTCATTTACTATGCTAGTATGACATTGAATGATGCACAATTGAATTATTCAACCACTGAAAAAGAGATGCTAGCAGTAGTATTTGCATTAGAAAAATTCGATCTTATCTCATAGGATGTAAAATAATTGTGTTCACAGATCATGCTGCTCTAAAATATCTTCTTACAAAAAAGATGCAAAGGCCAGACTAATTCGATGGGTGTTACTTTTGCAGGAATTTGACCTTGAGTTCAAAGACAAGAAAGGCACAGAAAATGTGGTGGCAGATCATCTCTCTCATCTCAATTTTCACATAATCCCTGAACCATTGCCAATGAATTAATTGTTTCTAGATGAGCAACTAATAAATGTGGAAGTATTACCATGGTATGCTGATATAATTAACTATCTTGTTGCAGATCAACTTCTAGAACAGTGGACTAAGTAGGATAAAGCAAAATTTTTCGCGTAAATAAAGAATTTCTTTTGGGATGATCCTTATCTGTTCAAGTATTATGCGGATCAGATTATCAGACGTTGTGTCCCAGAGAGCGAATTTCAAAATATCCTTTCATTCTGCCATGAACAAGCTTGTGGAGGCCATTTTAGTGCTAAGAAAACTGCTGCTAAAGTTTTACAATGTGATTTTTATTGGCCAACTTTATTTCAAGATGCTTATACTTTTTGTTCTTCATGTGACAGATGTCAGTGTATGGGAAGCATCACACGAAGGAACATGATGCCACTAAATCCTATTCTAGTGGTCGAAAATTTTGATGTGTGGGGCATTGATTTCATGGGACCATTTCCTTCTTCTTTTGGCCATCAATACATATTGGTTGCTATCGACTACGTATCCAAGTGGGTGGAAGCAATACCATGCAGAACCAATGATCATAAAGTGGTGATTGGATTTTTGAAAAGTAATATTCTTTCACGCTTTGGATTCCCTCGGGCGATAATCAGCGACGGCGGTACCCACTTCTGCAATAAATCATTCAAAGTTCTTTTGGCAAAGTATTCCATTACACACAAAGTGGCTACCCCATATCATCCACAAACCAGTGGTCAAGTCGAGATATCCAATAGGGAAATAAAGTACATATTAGAAAAGACAATAAGACCTGACAGAAAAGATTGGTCACTGAGACTTGATGATGCAGTATGGGCATATCGAACAGCCTTTAAGACCCCGATTGGAATGTCACCGTATATGCTAGTATATAGGAAAGCTTGTCACCTACCTGTGGAACTCGAGCATCATGCATATTGGGCCATCAAGAAATTCAACTTTGACATGCAACTGGCTGGTTAAAAAAGAAGCTTACAGTTGGTAGAACTTGAGGAAATTCGCAATGATGCATACGAAAATGCCAAGATTTACAAGCAACGAATGAAAGTCTTTCATGACAAGCAAGTTATGAGGAAATCTTTTACACTAGGTCAGAAAGTGCTTTTATTCAATTCTCGCTTGCACCTATTCCCCAGTAAGTTACCCTCTCGATGGTTTGGTCCATTTATTGTTCACACTGTTTTCCCACATGGAGCCATTGAAATTAAGGATCCAAAGAACGGTGTCACTTTTAAAGTTAATGGTCAAAGATTAAAGTTGTATCAAGAGTACCAGCCACCTGAAGAAGACACCGAAATAAATTTGGGTGACAAACCAGATCTGGACTAAAATCTTTTCCTATTCTTTTTCAGTAATTTTATTTTTTTATTTTTTCTGTTTTACTATTCTTTTGCTAATTGAAACTATTTATTTCCTACTAAAGTGTGTTTATTTGACAGTTGCGTTTTCTCTCATCACATGTACCATATATCGTGAATACCTCAATTAGACAGACCCTCTTCAACTATCTTAAGCAACTTCTACGAGTGAAGCATCACCTGAACGGTTTGATCCAGTTTTGTAAATCACATCCTATTTGGGATCTACGACCACCAGAGTTAGTATCCCATGTTGAAGAGCTAGAAGGGCAATTGAGGGAAATAGAAGGTGGTATTTATGGAATCCAATTAGAACTTGAGGTAAACTCGATAAGAGGACGACGGTGAGTTAACATTCAACTTTTTATATTGTGTTAATGCGTTGTTGTTTGTTTTCACAAGTGTTTTGTTTTTGCTAGATTTGTTCTTTTCTTTTGTGTTTTATTATTTGTCACCCCGGTTAAGTGGCGGATAACGGTACTCCGTGACTATTGTGTCAGTTTCTTAAGTTTCTCACAAAAACTAATATTCTCCTACTAAGGTATGGATAGGAATACAGCTCTTGCAAAGCTTCACAAGCGATTTCCCTCTCTCCTTCAGAATGCACTCCTTACAATCTACAAAGCTCGGTCCGAACGTATGGGCCTGCTTATGAAGAATAATATCCCTGTTGACATTCGTTGGTTAATCGAAGCCAAAGTACGGTTAGCAAGAGAATTACCTTCTAAATTTGTTGCATACATGCCTGGTTGTGGGAAAGGAAATTATGCAAGAAAACGAAGAGCTGCACGGCTTCCAGTTGCTTGTCATAAGTGTGCCAAAATGTAATGCTTTAAACAACCATGCACTTTTTTGGGAATGATATCCGACAACAGAGAAGATAAGATTAAATTCATTGGGGATGGCTTGAATAAGGAGTCATTAGATGATGTTATTTTGTCTCTTGAAACGCATCCCAGTGGATACGTACAGCGTGCAATTTTTCAGTTGTGGCCATTATTCCAGAAAGAACGTGCACGATACAGTCTCGGGAATCTGACTATAAACGACCTTGTTTGCCACTTTATACGAAAACTGGATGGGAAGCCTATCCTCGACCCATAGAGAGCGTTCAAGCCGTTTCTAGACGTAAAACCAGAGGAAGATGTGAGCCACATCACAACTACTAGTACATATCTTTTTCATTTACTGTTCATTTATCATATGTGTTATTATTGCTATGATTTTATTTTTACTTACTGTTTGTTTACTGTTTACTTTTGACTTTTCAAGCACAATCATCACACGTCATCTGACAGACACACCACCCAATTTACAACTGTGTATCATTATGTCTGTCATCAAGCTCTTTAAATACAAGCTTATTTTGTTAACCACTCACAAATTATTTTTAAGAATTGTTTCAATGGTAGCAACTTCGAGTAAACAATTGAAAAATGTTTGTGTGCTTTCTGGTTCTCATTATGGGAAATACAAAGAGTTCGTTCAAGAAGCTGTAAATCTTGGTAGAGCACTAGCAGAGAGAAAGATACACCTGATCTATGGAGGAGGTGACAGAGGGTTATCAAGACTTGTTTCAGAAGCTGCCTTCACTAAAGGAAGCCAAGTGCTTAGTATCATCCCGATACACCAATTGGAGAAAAGCTAATTGTCTCAAGTATGCAAAAAAGAACAACTAAAATGTTAGATCATGCTGACGCCTTCATTTTCTTGCCAGGAGATCTTGTAACTTTAGAGGCGCTGATTACATTTGCATCTTGGGCACATTTGAACATTCATCAGAAACCCATCGGTTTGTTAAATGTTAATAACTTTTATGATGGCTTGATAGTATTTCTTAACCATACAATAAAGAATCATCTCATTCTTGTCACAGTGAAGTAGCTCTTTATTTGTGCCCCTACTGCTAATAAGTTACTTGATCTTTTACAAGCTCATAGACCAGAGCCAGATCCCAGAACCTATTCATTGGATTGGTCAATTGATGATGGTAACAGTAGCAGTAGTAAGAAGTGCAAATTAGATTTAACCATCTGTTTATAAATATTTTCTTATGTTGCAGCATTCAGGTAATGTCTTCTAAGCTCTACTTCTTTCCTTTCATATATTGAGGACAATTTCTCTTTCTGGTTGGGGAGTAGGAATAGTTGACAATTGTGGAATACAATTGTGTTTTGTAGTCACTAACCTTTTCTAAATTTTTGAGTCGAAGATGGCCAAATATGGAGTGTAGTTACTTTAGAAACGCATCTTCTTAGTCTTGGTATAAAAAAAAAAGGTTTTTAAAAGATTCAAAAAAAAAATTCAAGGCATTTTGTGTGATCTTTTGACATTGGACGACGTGGTGACTTTTGAATTTTAGTATTTGTATTATCTTTGCCTTTGATTTATGTTACACCATGTTTACCAATTTTCATATTGATGCTGGTCACTTGTGTGAATTGAGAGATTTGATGAGTGAAATTGATTGAGTTATTTGAAGGAATGCGCATGTCATAGTAAATACCAAGTGAGTTTTTGAGCCTATAATTTTTCTTAGAGAGTAACCCTTTTTTATAGTTTAATATTTTATGCATGATCTCTACCTTTTCTCTTAAGTCAACCAATTGAAAAATAATAATAATTTTGTGTTGCCACATCTAAAAGTCCATTGAACTAGTAGATATGGAAGCCTACTTAGTACCCTAAAAAATGATGGACATGCCCTCTTTGATCCGTTTGAGCCTTTTCTAGCTATCCCTATTGTGAAATATCCACAGTTACCCATTTGAGCCTTTAAAAAAAAGTAAATAATAAATATAAATAAATAAATAAATCATCTCCCATTCCGATATTACCCTATATTTTATATTTTCCTTCACTTATTTATGTTTGAGAAAAATATGAAAATTTTTTCTTCTTAAGAAAAGTGGTGCACTATTCCAAAAAAAAAATCATCATATGTATGAAATGATAATTTAAAAACAAAGAGAGAAAAAAAGAAAAAAAGAAAAAAAAGAAAGTAAATAAATAAAAGCACGTTACAATTTTCAAAAGATCCCTATTTTTCTCAAACATATATTTTGTTCTTCTAACTATCTCTTCTGTATTACCCATTTCCCTAACCTATGTTATATCCTAATAAAAGTCTTTCTTGATTTTAGGGGACTATAGTCTGAAGTAGAAGTTGGTAATATGAGCAATAAGATGTGGTTATACATACATAAAAAAAAAAAAAAAGAGTTCATACAAATGATATTGGTTTGACTGATAATTCGTTTGATTAGAGATCATATTCTTTCTGAGCTATAAACATTATTCCTTCATCTTGGTGAGTGTGTGTGATATTGCTTTCTTTCAATCCATCATTCCTTAAAATAATTATTTTTTATTGATTTTGGGAGTGTCATTCTTACCAGAGAAATTTTGAGGTTTGGCACGTCGTTCTGAAAAGTGGCTTAATTAGTATAGCTCTGATAATCGATCACTTTGGATAAGTTTACCTAACTCAGTTGTGTGACTGGTTGATGTGGGAGTGATATTTTTAAAACTGGAGATAATGCTTATACTTTTATTTGATCATTATCATTATTCTGATTGAGAAGTAAACACAAATGTCCAAAAAAAAAAAAAACACAGCACTTTAATTTGAATTTTGTTGGGTATCGTAGTTTGCTAAGGAATAAGCTGGTTGGGGGGTGTGTTGAGTGCTGGAAAATACATACTAATAAAGGATGAAATTGTCATTTTGTGCTCTAAGTCCCACTAATATTTCTATTTTTATGTATTTATGTTACTTCAATTTTAGGTGTATTTTATTTATTTCATGGCTAATGAGAGGTTAGACGGCAAAACAAATGGCATTTTTGAGCTCAGAATAGCTGAAAACCTTAGGGAAGGACATGAATGCTAGTACCGTATATGTGAACAGTAACGTATACATGAACATACCGTATATGTGAACAGTAACGTATACATGAACAGTGTCGTGTACGTGAACTATGCCGTAATTCTAGAATCTTGGTGGGGCTCACCTGACGTGGCTTTGACCGAATGATGTGGCGTTGACCGATGACGTGGCATCATCCTATTCGACCGAAAAATGCTAATATGGCTTTGACCGGATGATGTGGCATTGACTGATGATGTGACATTTCATTATTGGACCAAAAGGTTGACTTTGTGTTGACTGGCGACGTGGCAGCATATTAGTGGATCGAAAAGCGTGCGTACGATGCATGCACATACACGGAATGACAGCCCTGACGATGTGTTCACTCCAATTAAAGCTTGCCACGTGGCGCAATCCTGAGCGTCGAAATTATTTTTATCCAATGGCCATGATTTACTTAGTGTATCTATAAATAGGGAGGCTACCCCCTAATTTGACATTCCTGAATTCATATTTGAGCTCTAATTTCTGTAATTCCCTCTCTATACTGTATTTTCTACATATTTTAATAAAATTTTTATTTTACCCCTAGTTCAAAAATAAGTAGCAAATTTATTTTCAAGCTTGGGTTGAAGGTGAAGCCTTAACATGATCCATGGGCTTAATTTGGTAAGTTTACTTTATCTTTCTCTGATTTATTTAGGTTGTTTTGACTTATAGTTGATAGATAATAATAATTTTGTCTAGATTTTGCACTGGTATATCAGCTCCCTAGTGCAAGATTATTACTGTTTGGCACGATGAGCATTTTACACTCTATTAATTAGAGAAAAACCTCTCCTCTAATATTAGTGGTCCATCTTGACTCAGTGTTGACAGAGAATAAGTCAGAGTTATTTAGTGGACAGTCTTGCCACATTGTCGACAATAGGATTATTAACATCTGGCACAGTGTGTACTTGATACCCATTTAACATTATATTATTTCCCCTGGCACAATGAGCACTTGATACCCTATTTATTAGAGATAGACCTATGAGGAGTGGAAATACCCCCTCATAGATTAATTGGAATTTAAAAAGGAATATTAAGCCCATGGTGAAATGTTGAGTGTGAATCCAAAAACTCAAGCACTTATTTTGTATTGTTTCATCTTTAATTTGTTTAAGTTATCTTTTTAATTTAAATCCTGCTCAAAAATCACATCCTACCAATTCACATGCAAACTTGGAAGATTAACCCTACACACAACTAAATCTATCTCCTCGTGGGATCGACACTTGTCACCACAAATCTATACTGCAATAGATTCGTGCGCTTGCGAGTACAACAAAATTTGCACAACAACTTCCTTGCACTAGTAATGGCTATAATAGTGTGTGGGTTATTATTGATCGCCTCACAAAGTCTGCTCACTTTTTGCCTTACAAGAGCATGTACTGTTATGATATGATGGAGAATTTATAAGTAAAGAAAATTATACATTTATAATAGAGCTCTTGTGTTTATTGTTTCGGATAGAGACTCACGGTTTACTTTTAGGTTTTGGCTTTATTTACAGTAGGCTATAAGTACTAGATTGAATTTTAGTACAGCTTTTCATCTATAGACAAACGGGTAACCAGATAAGGTTATTCAGATTTTGGAAGATATGCTTTGAGCATGTTTCAAGAAATTTCAAAGAAATTGGGATACATACCTGCTTTTGATGGAGTTTGCTTATAATAATAGTTGTCAGTCTAGTATTCAGATGTCACCATTTGAGGCTCTGTATGGAAGGAGATGGCACCAATCGGGGAAGGACAATTGTTAGGTCTAAAATCGTCTACGATATTAATAAGAAAATTAATGTTATTAGAGAAAAGTTAAAGGCAGCATTGGACAGACAAAAGAGTTATGCAGATAAGCGTCGAAGACTACTTGAGTTTTGCAGTAAGTGATAGAGTTTTCTTATGAATTTCTCTTTGAAAGGGTATTCAATTTAGAAAAGGTGGAAAGTTAATCTTCTATGAGATTATTCAGTGTGTTGGTTTGATTGCTTATCGTTTAGCCTTACCTCTAGAGTTATCACGAGTCCATGATGTGTTTCATGTTTCAATGCCACGAAAATATATTCCCAATCCTTCTTATGTTTTAGATGTAGAATCAGTTAAGATGCCAAAGGATTTGACTTATGAAGTGAAACCAGTTTAGGTACTTGATCAGAAACAACATGTGTCACGTAATAAGACGATCTCCCTGGTAAAAGTGCCACGGAAGAATCACACTGCAGATGAGGCCACTTGGAAGCCTGAGGAAGCAATGCAATTGGTACCCATATCTATTTCAGTCAGGCATATAAATTTCGAGGATGATATTTTTATAAGTGTGGAGGAATTGTAGAACACGTGCATGAAAATTAGAAGCAGCCAACTACATGCTTCACTTGCTTGGAGCGGTGCTTTTATATATATATTTAAAAATTGAAAGCTGCTTGCTTAGATTCGGTGGCTATATAAAATGTAATATTTTGATAGCTGCTTCATTTATCAAATTGGAGAACTGAGGGCAAGCAAAGGAAAATGGAAGAGAAATAGGAAAGTGAAGAAAAGAAAAGCAAAGAAAAAGAAAAGAAGAAAAGAAATACAAAAAAAGAAGAAAATAAATACAAGAAAAGAGGAAAGCTGTGAGTGAGGAAAAAGAGAAAGAAAATTAAGAAGCTGAGAGTGGAAAAGAAGTTGAAACGAGGAATTGAGGGAAATATTACAAGAAATATAATTGGGCAGTTATATCTATATCTAGTGAGTCAGTGGGTATGGATTTATGAAATTTAAGTAGTGATGATTTAATTTACATTATAATATAAGTTTGTACATCAGTTCTAACAGTTAATTTTTTAATCCTATATTTTAGGAGAAATCTAAGAACCTTGAAACCTGCAAAAGCCCCTAAAAATCCCAAAGTGAAACAGTAGCTGTGAATGGATATTATTATCACTCTATGTATTCTCTAAAGTATTATGTTTGATAGTATAATTTAATATCATGTTATGATTACATGTACGCATATTATATGTTTGACTGAGTCATGAGATATGATTGCCAGTCACCATATGTGTACCTTTTCTCTTAGGCTCTGCACATGCATATTGAGAGTTAAGTTACTCTACCCATGCGATGTAGTTAAACGCCACTAGGTATTGAGATGTTTTTCCCTACTCTACCTCTGTGATGTTGATCACGGCGAGTATTGAGACTTATTTCCCGTGGATACTATTTGGTGTAGTTTTGTCATGTATGTATGTATGATTTTATGTTTGCTTATGTAATGTGTTCACTGTGGAGTTATGATTATGTATAAGCACTAATGCATTTCTTTATATACACATGCACACACACTCATTGAGCCATAAGCTCATTATTTTCCTATTTACCTTGTATCTCCCAAGTTTCTGTTGTATTTCGTGCAATTTGATTTTTAAATAATTGAGGTTGGGCCACGACACGTGTCACTACACCACTTGTATTTTGAGCACATTTATGTTCATATGTAAATATTAAAATGTATGTGTAAATAGTGAGATGTGAAGTGTGCGAAGTTTGAATATATTTGCAGATAAGACGTAAATGTTATTATATGTTTATAGTAGAGGGCCAATACCATTTTTATATATTCATAAATTAAGTTTATGTCAGGAGTATTAAGTATCAGATTGCATGATTTGCCTTAGATCTGACATATGGGTTGAGGCGTGTCATGTCATCATTACACTTTTTATTTAATGACATCAAGCTTTATATAATAAAGCTTATTAAATTACAACCTAAAGATTTGTAACACTAAGCACATTTTTACATAATGCTTTATATAGCTTGATAAACTATGTGCAACTACTTTTGACTGATTCAAAATTAACCAATAATGTAAAATTAAATAATTAAAATAAATAACTTTAATAATTTTAAGAGTTTATATCATTCCTTTTGTTTGTTGCAACCTTATAAACAGATGTCTCTTATTATGAAGAAAAATTTCAAGCTTTCGGCTCGATTTTATGGCCCATATAAGATTCTGCAAAGAATTAGAAAGGCAACATATCATCTTAAGCTTCCAACTTCATCTAAATTACATCCAATATTTCATGTTTCTATGCTCAAAGCAAGGATGGGTGAAAGTTGTGATGTACTTGAAGATCTTTCTGACTTGAATAAAAAAAATTAGTTAGTCCCAACTCCGCAAGCGTTACTAGACCAGTGAATTTAGAAGGGAAGAAAAGAAGTTTTAGTTTGTTAGAAATGTTTTTCATTAGCAGAGGCTACATGGGAAGTCCACGAATTGATTCATAAGCATTATCCAAACTTCATCTAGATACAAGCATAATTTGCTAACTCTTTGAGGGGTTAACACCTCCTACTACTTAATACTGAGTGACTAAACTTGTTTGATCACCTTTATTCATGACAAAGGGTGTTTATATACAAATGCATTATAGCTAACATGAGCAAAACTAGGAACAAATAAGTAGAAAAATTAGAAAGGTGGCTAACACTTTACTAACAATGTTTAACTTGACTAATTCAAATTGGATAAACTAACTTATTAGTAGTGGGAGCTCTAACCCCTTGAAGAGTTAGCAAATTGTACTTGTATCTTTTACTTTCCTTAAGCAAACAATTGTTTGTGTAACATTCTGGTATCAGAGAGCTCAGGCATAGAGCTATCAAAGAGGGTTTAAAAATTAAAGAAAAACATAGATGAGTTGATTGCTAGCTAGAAGGATCTTTTATGCCATATCATAGAGAGGCTAGAGAAGTTAAGCCAACATATTTTTAGGAAAAACACTAACGAAATACGAAAGAATTCAACTCAAAACTCAAAGAAATTTAGAAGGAGATCTCACATTTGTCACCAATCATGACAATGGGTTAATGGAGTAGCATTATTCTAAAGATTGTTAATATTGATTTTCCTCATTATGATGGAAAAGATGAGCCTATCACTTGGATGTGTAGATCTAAAAGGTATTTTTCCCTATATGACATTGTAAAATCGAACAAGATGATATTGGCTTCATTCCATCTAGAGGGCAATGCTCAACTATGGTCTCAGATGTTAGAGCAAGAAATGTTTTTTATCACTTGGGAGGATTTCAAGAATGGGATATTTTCTCAAAGTATAAGAGTTCATCGATCACAAAAATTGGGAATTTGTCTTTAACTATAATTTGATTCAATGCTCGGTAGTCGATACAGATCCTCTACAAACCATCATGCTCTTTAACCAACAAGACAGGAGAGAAATAAGGACTGGTATTGAAGTGAATAAGAATGTTACACACAATTGTTTGCTTAAGGAAAGTAAAAGAGACAAGCACAAATTACTAACTCTTCAAGGGGTTAGTGGCTCCCACTACTCAATACTGAGTGATTAAACTTATTCGGTGATCTTTACTCATGATAAAGGGTGTGTATATATACAAGTGCATTACAACCATCATAAGCAAAACTAGCAACTACAAATAAGTAGAAAAATTGGCAAAGTATCTAACAACGTGACTGCTCTACTAACAACCTTTATCTTGACTAATTCAAATAGAATATACTGACTTATTCTTGACTGATTCAAGTTGAAATAAACTAGATTGTAACATCATCATTCTTCCTCTTCGAATATTTATATTGTAACCATCATGCGGTTGATAACGATTTTTTTTTTAGGATCATGACTGAGACTACAACAGTGATTGAGACTTGATAACTCTATAAAATGAGCGTTATCAGGCCATTTTTAGACTTAAACTGATGTTACTTAAAGAGTAAATGATGTGTTGTTGATGCATTTTAGTTATATTTTGCATAAGCATATGTTTAAGTTTAATTTTGATAACTTAATCTTGCTTTAGATCATTTGATGCTCTGATTATGTGTGATTGTAGCCTTTGTAGATGACCGAGAAGTTCAAGTTTTATGAATGGAAAGCCGCTGCAACAAACTTGCACAGGAGATAAAAGAACTTGGCTACAGAGGAATTAAAACATGTCTGGAATAGTGAAGATCCTGTATTTGATGCTGCAGCAACGACAAACGAGATTTCGCGCGTTTTAACGAAAAGATTGCTATCTAAGGTTTCTAAAAATGGAAGACATGCGGCTGTAAGCTTCTGGCTGCACTAATTCTGAGTTATAAAAAGGAGCATGCATGAAAAGAAAAAGGGGGGTCATCATTCAAGAAAAATAACAGAGAAAAATAACAAGAAAATAGAGAAAAAGAGAGATTTGAGCACTGCAGCAAAGGATTCCAGGAGAAAGAGAAAGAAAGATCGCAAGACCAAGTGGAACTCAGCCCCTCATCTTTATTTTGTTGTTTTCTTTTATTTATGAGAATGTATTTGATGGTTAAAACAATTCTTGTTACTTTTCATCACAAATCATGAAGTAACTTTATTATGGTTGAGTGCTAAACAAGCTTAATGGTGACTGATATTTGTATGTTGCTCTGTATTTGTTGTAGCATTTTATCTTGATTTTACTTATTGCAATTTCCTATTTTGGCTGACCACCCATTTAATGGATGGTAGCTAAGAAGGAGCCTAAAAAAAGACTGACTTAATGAAACAAATTAGAACAATACATGGTTTTCGATTGCGTTTCCCAAGTTAAGTTAACCTCGATTTGAATATGGCCATACTTGATCTAAAATTAGTGAAGAACTAAACATAAGGATCCACCTTGTAGGGCAGTTGGAACTCATAACGCTTAATGTTACATCTAAGATTAGTGTAGCAACCGGTCATTGTTGGGTTGCATTATATATAAGATATCCAACAGGCGACAGCTGAAGATGCATAAGGGATTTCGCCTAGTATTGTAATAGATGCTGTAGAAAAATAGAATCATAATTGAAAAAAACAGTCATTACCATTAAGTGAGTTTAGTCACTCAACTACTCATTTCTCATTGAGTACATCTATTAGGTTGACTTGAGAATTTATTGTATTGCATTTTTTCTTTTGCATTCTTATTTTATTTCATTCATCAATGTATTTTAATTTAGACTTAAATTGTACTATTCAGATTATTGTAGCATGTCCGCTAACATAAATCTCCATGAAGACAATCTGAATACTCATCAGTATATTACTTGTTGCGTACGCTTGCACATTGACATCTATAACATATAGCAATAGAATAACAACAATTTTTTGGTACCGTTGTCGGGGATTGAATGTTTATTGTGATTTGTAGAGCCAATTTTAGTTGGTGCAAAGTATTAATTTTACTCTAATTTGTTTACTGTGACAACAGAATTGCTCAGCAACCTTTATATGCGCAGATACAAACCTGTTGAATTCCAGTTTGATCTAAAAATTGAAAAGACTGAAAAGAGATTGAGAAGGGAGCATAGGAATTCAAGAATTGCTGTGAGCATGAATAATTTGCATGATATGGGGAATTTGACCCCCGGAGAAGAAATACTATCGATCAATGTATAAAAATGTCAGAATGGGCAGAACAATCATAGGCAACTAAGGAATAATAATATTATCTACATGGCAGATGATAGAGAAGAGCCATTCAAGGCTATGCAGTGTTAACCCCTCAAGCCATAAATCCTAAAATTGTTAGACCAGAAGTGCGAGCTAACAATTTTAAGCTCAAACTAATGAAGTTTCAAATGCTTCAAACAATGGGGCAATTCAATGGGCTGCCATCAGAAGATCCTCACTTTCATCTTAAGCTGTTTTTAGAAGTAAGTGATGCTTTCAAGATTGTTGTAACATCACAGGAAGCATTGAGACTCAGATTTTTTCCATTTTCTCTAAGGGATCGAGCCAGCGCATGGTTGAACTCTTTACCACCATACTCCATCACTACATGGAATGACTTGGCTGAAAAATTTTTAATGAAGTACTTCCCATCTACAAAGAATGCAAAATTGAGAAATGAGATCACATTTTTTCATCAATTTGAAGATGAAAGCTTCTATCATGCATGGGAGAGATTCAAGGAATTACTTAGGAGATGTCCTCATCATGGTATTCTTTGTTGTATACAGTTGGAAACGTTTTACAATGGTCTCAATCCAAGCACTAGATTGATGGTAGATGCTTCAGCAAATGAGGCCTTGTTATCTAAGTTTGACAATAAAGCTTATGAAATCTTAGAGAAAATAGCTAATAACAACTATCAGCGGCCATCAACAAGACAAACTGTAGCAAGAGGAACAACAGAAGTTCACAATATAGGTGCTTTGACTGCATTATCATCCCAAGTAACCTCATTAAAAAATATGGCAAAGGCTATGACTACTGCTTGAACAACTGTCAACCAAGTTGCTGAAGTGTCTTGTGTCTATTGTGGAAAAGGGCATTTATTTGATAACTATCCGAAAAATCCAGCCTCGGTTAATTATGTGGGCAATATCAACAGACAGAACCAGAATAATCCGTACTTAAACACATACAACCCAGGATGGAGACAACACCCGAACTTCACACAAAGTAACCAAAATCAACATGCAGCAGCAACCAGTGGTCAAAACAGACCGGCGCAACCACTTAGATTTCACCAATCAAATCAAGGGCAAAGAAGCACCAGCAATAAGCGACTCAGTTCTCTTGAAGCTTTAATTAAGGAGTACATTGTGAATAATGAAGTGGCTGTCCAAAGCCAAGATGTATCCTTAAGAAACTTAGAAAATCATATTAGACAACTTGCTACAGCATTGAGCAACATACCTCAGGATAGTTTACCCAGCAACACAGAGGACCCAAGAAGGGAGGGAAAAGGACATTGCAAAATAATTAATTTAAGATTTATAAAAGATGTTCGTATTCCAGTTGGTGTACCACAAAGAATAGTTGAACCCATTTTAACCTAAGAAGAAACTCAAGTTGAAGAAGAACCACAACAGCCCACTTTTCGGCACACTAGTGTAAACAGCTAAGCTACAGCATCTGTAAAAAATAATTATCTAGCACCTATTAGAGAAGATGATGCAGCACCAACTACATCAGCCCAGAACATGGCAAAAGAGAAGCAGTCTGTACAACCTACTACAGAACAATAATTTAGGCACCCACCACACTTTCCTCAAAAATTCCAAAAACAAAAGCAAGACAAGCAATCCAGCAAATTCTTAAAAGTATTGAAGTAATTACATATCAACATTTCTTTTGTGGAAGCTTTAGAACAAATGCCAAATTATGTAAAGTTCTTGAAGGATATCTTGGCAAAGAAAATAAAGGCTTGAAGAGTCTGAAACAGTTGCTCTAACACAAGAATGCAGCCACATGCTTCAAATAAGATACTTCGAAGGCTAAAAGATCCAGGCAATTTTACAATCTCATGTTCTATAGGAATTAAATACGGCAAGGCACTCTGTGATTTAAGAGCTAACATCAATCTCCTGCCTTTATCAGTGTTCAAGCAATTGTAGAGTTGAAGAAGTTAGACCAACAATAGTCACTTTACAACTTGTGACCGATCTCATGCCTGTTCAGAAGGCAAGATTGAAGATGCACTGGTGAAGATGGATACGTTTATTTTTCCGGTGGATTTCACAGTGCTAGATTTTGAGCCAGATAAAAATGTGCCAATTATTTTAGACAGACCCTTCTTAGCCACGGAAGGACTTTGATTGACGTGCAAAAAAAAAAATTGACTATATGGGTTAATGATCAGCAAGTTACATTCAATGTGCTAAATGCCATGAAGAGTCCTGATGATGTTGAAGACTATAATTTTATCAGTGTTGTGGATTTTACTGTAGTTGAGAGATTAAATAGTTGCTACAGCAACGAGGAAATTAAGGTTATAACATATGAAGAACTTGAAGAGAAAGATCTTGAAGCAGCTGACATAGCATAATTAAGAGTCCTGATGATGTTGAAGACTGTAATTTTATCAATGTTGTGGATTTTACTATAGTAGAGAGATTAAATAGTTGCTATAGCAACGAGGAAATTAAGGCTATAACATATGAAGAACTTAAAGAGAAAGATCTTGAAGCAGCTGACATAGAAGCAACCCGTGAGAACAAAAAAGCATTTCGAATCTCTAGATCTCTCAAACGTTGAAGTAAAACCTTATGTTCCTTCTATTGGTCACCCTCTGTTTTAGAATTAAAACTTTGACCCTCACATTTAAAGTATGTTTATCTTGGTGACAATGACAAACTTCTTGTGATCATTTCATCCTCTTTGAATGCAGAACAAGAAAATAGCTTGGTGGATGTATTGGGAAGATACAAAAAGGCCATCGGATGAACCATGGCAGATATCAAAGGAATCAACCCATCCAAATGCATGCATAAGATTCTGCTAGAGGATTGCTATAGCAACTCTGTCGAACAACAGAGAAGATTAAATCCCATCATAAAAGAAGTTGTAAAGAAGGAGATCATCAAGTGGCTTGATGCTGGAATCATTTATCCAATATCAGACAACTCGTGGGTAAGTCCAGTACAATGTGTTCCAAAGAAAGGTTGAGTGACAGTTGTAGCAAATAAAAAGAATAAGCTCATTCCCACAAGAACCATAACTAGATGAAGAGTCTGCAAGGATTACAGAAAGTTAAACAAAACCACAATGAAGGATCACTTTCCATTGCCTTTCATAGGTCATATGTTGGACATACTTGCTGGAAAAGGGTACTACTATTTCTTGGACGGATACTTGGGCTACAACCAAATTGCTATAGCACCAAAGGATCAAGAGAAGACAACATTCATGTGGCCTTATAGAATCTTTGTCTTCAGAAGGATGCCATCTGGCCTGTACAATGCTCTTGCAACTTCTAGATGTATATCATGTCTATCTTTTCAGATATAGTCGGGCGAACACTAGAGGTATTTATGGATGATTTTTCAGTTTTTGGGGAATCATATGATGATTGTCTGTATTATCTAGAACATGTGCTTAAGAAATGTGAAGAAATAAATTTAGTATTAAATTAGGAAAAGTGTCATTTCATGGTTATAGTACAAGAAGGGATAGTCCTAGGTCATACAGTCTCTGGAAAGGTAATAAAGGTGGATAAGACAAAAATAAAGGTAATTGATAAACTTTCACCGCCTACTTCAGTCAAGGGCATTAAGAGTTTCTTAGGACATGCAGGGTTCTATAAAAGATTTATTAAGGATTTTTCCAAAATATCCAAACCTTTATACATATTACTTGAACAGGAAAGACCCTTCAATTTTGATAAGAATTGTTTAAAGGCCTTTGTTGAGTTAAAAAGAGCTCTTGTTACAACATCAGTTATTGTAGCACCCAATTCGAGTATACTTTTTGAATTAATGTGTGATGCTAAAGACCATTCTGTTGGACCAGTGTTAGGTTAGAGAAAAGGAAAGATTTTTCACTCCATTTATTATGCTAGCAAGACTTTCACAAATGCACAACTCAACTATACCACCACTGAAAAGGAGTTGCTGGCCATTGTTTGTGCATTTGACAAGTTCAAAACTTATTTAGTTGGCACTAAAGTGACTGTTTACACAGACCACTCAGGCATAAAGTATTTGATTTCAAAGACAGATGTCAAACCAAGGTTAATTATGTGGATTCTTTTACTACAAGAGTTTGACCTAGAGATCAAGGACAAAAAAGGCACTGAGAATCAAGTGGTAGATCATCTTTCAAGGTCGGAAGCCGGTGCACTCTGACTAAGCAGGACATCACAAAAATGTTTCCTAATGAGCAATTGTTCATGCTATAGCATGCACAAATACTGCAGTAATCGGGATTTCCATGATGTACAGATTTTGCTAATTACTTAATGAGTGCATTACTACCACCTAATTTGAGCTACCAGCAGAAGAAGAGATTTCTCCATGATGTTAGAAGCTATCAGTGGGATGATCCCTACCTATATAAGACGTGTTCAGACCATGTGACCAGACGATGTGTTCCTAATGAAGAAATTTCAAACATTCTCCAATCTTGTCATGCTACAGCATACGGTGGACACTTTGGAGGACACAGAACAGTAGTAAAAGTTCTCCAATCATGTTATTACTAGCTCTCTATTTTTATAGATGCTTATGAGTTTGTTAAAAGCTGTGACAAGTGTCAAAGAATAAGAAACATCTCTCAAAAGCATGAAATGCCATTAACCAACATCCTGGAGATTGAACCTTTTTATGTATAGGGAATAGACTTTATGAGACTATTTCCACCCTCTTTTGACAACTTGTACATTTTGGTAATTGTGGACTATGTGTCAAAGTGGGTAGAAACTGCAGTATTGCCAACAAAGGATGACAAAGCAGTGGTGATATTTCGTTAGAAGAACATTTTCTCAAGATTTGGCACCCCGAGGGCCATTGTCAGTGACGAAAGGACTCATTTTTGCAACAGGATGTTTACTGCAGCATTGGCTAAGTATGGGATCAAGCATAAAGTTACTACAGTATATCATCAATAAACAAGTGGTCAAGTAGAAGTGTCCAACATGGAGATAAAGAAAATTTTGGAAAAAGTGGTAAATACCAATAGAAGGGATTAGTCTTCTAGACTGAATGTCTCCTTATGGGCTTACTGAATAGCTTACAAGACCCCACTGGGCATGTCTCTATACAGAATTATTTATGGCAAAGCATGTCATTTGCTATTGGAGCTGGAGCACAAAGCATATTGGGCAGTTAAACAGTTGAACATGCATATGAATGCTGCAGCAAAATAGAATAAGTTACAGCTTTGTGAACTAGAAGAGTTATATTTGTTCTCATATGAAAATGCACAAATCTACAAGGAGATAACTAGGCAATGGCATGACAAACAAATTTAGCTAAGGGAACTTATACCAGGCCAACAAGTGCTACTCTGCAACTTTAGACTGAAACTATTTCTTAGAAAGCTTAAGTCCAGATGGTCAGGACAATTCAAACTTATAAAAGCTTATCTTCATGGGGCTGTGGAACTTCAAGATGAAAGAACAGGACACGAATTCAAAGTCAATGGACAAACAGTGAAGCACTATATGGGAACTATTGTGAACAATCCAAGAGAGGATTTAATCCTCAAGGATTCAGCTTGAGTAATTAGGGATGGTCAGGCAGAAGGACCTGAAATCAAGCGTTGATTGGGAGGCAACCCAATAAGGGAAGTTGTTTCAAATTCTTAAAGCACCAAAATTAGTTTGTTTAATTTGTCTTTTTGTTATTTTAATTATGCCTTTAATTTCTTTATTTCCTTATGTTAAATTGCAGCATTGTAAAAAAAAAAAAAAAAAGGTCAGAGAGCTGAAAAGAGTTACTGTAATATTGTTTATAGTATGGCAGATAGAAGGTTGTCTTCACACAATAGAGGCATTTATCGCTATGGCTGCAGCAACGAATTAGTTGCCACAACAATGATTTTTATCATTGCATTGACAGTGTTGGATTTTTGCCGTTGGAGGGCTAACATGCTGACGCTAGCAGATCCATATTTATGTCAAAGATGATTTGGCAGTCTTTAATTTGACGCGATATATATCCTTTCCTTGTCAAATTAAATTTGTTTTAAATTCAAAATTATTTCCATACTTACCTTTTTAATTACGTCTTTCTCATCGCTTTCCTCTTTGCTATAAATTAGGAATTTACCTTCACTATTTATTTCACTTTCAAATTATCTTCTCTTCTATAACTCGACACAATTACAAGTCTTTTTTACGTTCTTATTTGTTTCTTTTCACAGCACAACAAAACTCACTCTGAATTGCTACAACAATGGTGAAACTCAAAACACGTCCTATTCGATTGAAGAATCATGCGCGCTTCCATAGCTATAGTGCCGAGGACAAATTCGAAGACGTCATCGAGCCACGAAGAGTTTTAGAGGAGAAGGGCTTCATATTTCCAAGGCAGCCAACAAGTGTAATGAACAACATCTATACTGCTACAGAACAAAGAGGATGGGCCAAGTTTTGCTCCCACCCCAAGACCCAGTCCATTCGGTCGTTAAAGAGTTCTATTCGAACATGTTGCAGCAGGACCAACGCAGCATCTTAGTAAGGTAAGTTCAAGTTCCCTTAGACGCTAGAGTTATTAATGCCTTCTATAATTTATCTACTGCTATTGAGTGTGAATATATAAAATTTGCTGAGAGCATGACTGTTAAAAATTGGGGAGAAGTATTCAAAACACTGACAGTAGATGATATTGAATGGATGGATAAAAAGGGCCAAGTGGTTAATAGGATAGATTTGAAATCGATTGTTAAGGTTTAGGTCAAGTTCTTAAAACCGAGATTGATGCCAACCACCCACACCACCACTGTTTCTCAAGATAGACTTATACTTCTCTATGCCAAAGTAAAGGGTTTCAATATTGATGTGGGGAAGATTATTGAGCAAGAAATTAGAGAATGTGCAATAAAAAAACAAAAATCTACTGCATTGTTATTCCTTTCTCTTATCAAGAGAATATGTGAGGTCTCGGGGGTGAAATTTGAGGCGAGTGATGAGCGAATGGAGAATGAAGGGGCCATTATAGTGAGGACAGTAGAGAGAATTATAGGAGAACCAACAGCTGTAGCAACCCCAGAATGCCCTGCTACAGTTAAGATAGCACAAACTACAGGGATGGAGAATATGCTTCAAGAACTTAGTGAAGTCATGAAGGCATGTGTCCAAACACGAATGAAAGAAAATTAAAAGTTTTGGACTTACCTACGGCATATTAAAGTATAAAAGTATCAATTTGCCTTGTATATGAAGAGCAAACATGTAGATTTTCCTGAATCATTGCTGCAACAATTTAATTTTGGAAGAGCTAAGGAATCTGCTGCAAAAGAAGGGAGTGAAGATGCAGAGGCTGAAGGGGAGTCTGAGGAAAAACAAATGCCAAAGCAAGGGGAAGCAGAAAATACTGAAGTAGCAGAGAAGTCAGAAGGTGGAGAGCAGGCAGTGGAGGAAGAGAAAGAGGAAAAGTAGGAGAAAGAGGAGGAATAAAAGGAGGAAGCTCCAAGGATAACTTTCCCAAGAAAAAGAAAAGAAAAAATTCTAGTTGAAGAAGAGCCCGAGTCAGAATAGGAAGATGATGCAGATGCAGCCATTGAGGAAGTAATCAGCAAAGCTGTCAAGACACAAAAAGCAAGAAACAGCCTGAGAGACCTCATTGCAAGTATCACTGCTGAGGAACCAACTATAGCAACACCTGCACAAGCTGCTACACAACAAACTCTAACAAAATCCCCAGTTCCAGCTCCCAGGCCTTCGAGCAAACGCAAAAGGGAACAACCTCCAAGAGGTGCTGCAGCAATGCGAGCACCAGAAGAACCAAAACATAAGAAGACCAAAACAACTCTGCCCAAAGCCACAGAAGTTGCTGGAATCCCTCTTACTGGTCCAACTAAGAGCCAGAAGAAGAAACAACCGGTTGCTGCACCATTGGGTTCCCTAAAAGAACATTTAAGAAATGAATCAAAGAAAAAATGAACCTTATCAGCCTGTGCTGAGCCTCCAACAACAGGGAGTACCCCTTGCCAGCCCAATTTAACTTCTTAAATTCTAAAACTTTTCTTTTATTTATTGATTTTATCTTATTTATTTGCATTACTTTCTGTTACGTTTATGCAGATCTATTTTTTTTTAATTCATTTTTTGTGCATGTGAAGGCATAGCACCACTTAAGTTGGGGGGACTGTGCTATGGTGTAATGTGTCTATAAATGCATGAGTTTATGATTGTGCGAATAGCTCTATTTATCTAGTATTTGTTTTTGGATTAGAAAGCCCAATGAGGATGAATTGAGTGTTGAAATAAGGGATGAATGACTACCGAGTGGAGACAGTTTATAGATAAAAGTTGAAATTTTGTCTCAACACTTAGGCTTTGGGTGAGTCTTGTGAGTATGTTGTAGCAAAGCCAAATAGAGTAGCAAGGCTAAGAATATCTCAAGTTTGGGCGGGAACTTGAAAATTTTTGTGAGTATGCTGAGCTAGTTATGGAATAAAATTCTGCTCCAATGACTTAGTTGCTGAGTAACTAAAGCTGAGTATGCACCCCATATGCAGACTTGAGTAAAAAGGCAGCAAGAGTTATGAGCATTACTGTAGCAACAACAATAAAAAATAAATAAACAAATAAATAAAAAAAATAGAGCAAGATAGGTCCTCTGTCTAGGATATTGAGTAGCCATGTCTGTTCATGAGCCCCATGTTCAACCTTGAGTCAAAGGTGTCTATAGATAAGACTATGTTCTGGCATCTTAGATGCTTTGCTGCAGCACCTCTGATCTGTACATTGGTCAAGTAATTGTCATCATTACATGTGATAGATATTCACATGAGAAATCAATGTAACAATGAAGAGTATCTGACTGAAAAAAAAAAAAAATTACCGAAGCACAGTTTGAAGCCCATTCGTTGATTCTGGTTCCCCCATAAAAGGAAATGTCTATTATTTAATCTTTAAGTTATATTTGATGCTTGTGTGATTATGCAACAACTCTGGAATTTGATTAGAGTGCCATACACACACTTTGGACAGAATAAAGCCTGAGTCTTACAACTGGATTTGCTGGTGGTTTTTTTGCAAGCGTAAATCTGAGGGTTGATAAATCTGAGCAAACTAGATGACAGAGTTAAGTTGTTTGTTGCATGACAGTGTGATTGAAGTGTTAGTGTTATTGTCATTACTTGAGGATAAGTAATGGTTTAGGTTTGGGAGTATGATAACTCTATGAAATGAGAGTTATCAGGGTATTCTTAAACTTAAATTGATGTTACTTAGAGAGTAAATGATGTGTTTTTGTTGCATTTTTGTTATATTTTGCATAAGAATGTGTTTTATTTTACTTTTTGATAACTTAATCTTGCTTTAGATTATTTAGTGCTCTAATTATGTATGATTGTGGGTGACCGAAAAGTTCAAATTTTATAGATGGAAAGCCGCTGCAATAGACTTGTAGAGGAAACAAAAGAACTTGGCTACAGAGAAATTAAAACAATTCTAGAACAGAGAAGATGCTATAGATGATGCCGCAGCAATCCTACAGTAATGGCAAATGAGATTTCGCTTGTGTTAACTAAAAGATTGCGATCTAAATTTTCAAAAATGGAAGACACGCGGTTGTAAGCTTCTGGTTGCCCTAATTCCGAGTTATAAAAAGGAGCATGCATTAGAAAAAAAGGTGGGGGTCGTCACTCAAGAAAAATAACACAGAAAAATAACAAGAAAATAGAGAAAAAGTGAGATTTGAGGACTGCAGCGGAGGATTCAAGGAGAAAAAAAAGGAGAGATAGCAAGATCAAGCAGAACTCAACCCCTCATCTTTATTTTGTTGTTTTCTTTTATCTGCGAGAATATATTTGATGGCTAAAACAATTCTTGTTACTATTTCATCACAAATCATGAACTAACGTTATTGTGGTTGAGTGCTAAACAAGCTTAATGGTTATTTGACTGATATTTGCGTGTTGCTCTGTATTTGCTGTAGCATTTTGTCTTGATTTTACTTATTGCAATTCTCTATTTTGGCTGACCACCCATTTAGTGGATACTAGCTAAGAAGGAGCCTAAAAAAGGTCTGGCTTAGTAGAACAAATTAAGATGATACATGGTTTTAGGTTGGGTTTCCCAAGTTGAGTTAATCTCGATTTGAATAGGGTCATACTTGATATAAAATTAGTGAAGAACTAGATATAGAGATTCATCTTGTAGGGCAATTGAAACCTAGAACGCTTAATGCTATATCTAATATTAGCGTAGCAACTGGCCATTGTTGGGTTGCATTATATATATTCAACAGGTGACAGTTGGGGATGCATGAGAGATTCTGCCCAGTGCTATAGTAGATGTTGTAGCAACAGAATCATAATTGGAAAAAACAGTCATTACCATTAAGTGAGTTTGGTCACTCAACTACTCATTTCCCATTGAGTACATCTCTTAGGTTGACTTGAGAATTTACTGTATTGCATTTTGTCTATTGCATTTTCTTATTTTATTTCATTCGTCACTTTATTTTAATTTAGACTGAAATTGCATTATTGAGATTGTTGTAACAAGTACGATAACATCAATCCCTGTGGAGATGATCTGAATACTCATCAGAATATTACTTGTTGGGCACACTTACACATTGACACCTATAGCATATCACAGTAGAATAACAACAAGACTGCAATGATTATCATAACTATAACTTGTTGGATTTTTTTATCTGACATTGTTGGATCCTTAATCCAATGTTGGGCTTATATGTGAATAATTTTATACATTGTGAACTATCATATAGGGTTAAGCCCAATTAAAAGTGATCTATTAAGGTTTTCGGTAATATAGATTTTAATGTATCTAATAAGATGTGGACCTTTACTGTGTAGATACTTAATGGTATTCTAATTCTATGATGGGCAAAATTAGGAAAACCTAATGACAATAATAAAAAATTGTCAATATAAGTGATTATAGTCCTCAGGTCACACGTATCATTCTATTCTCTACTGACATCCAATCATCAGAAAGAGAACGATGAGAAACTTAAAGGATTCTCTATAAGAATGTGTTGATCTTGAAGGCCAACCGCACTACTCTAGAGAGCAATTCAGTGTTATTGATTCAGGTACGCTTCCGCATAATTTGTTATTGATTCTTGGTGATACGACATGAATATTCCTTGTTTATAGGTGATGGTTTTTACCAAAAGATTTCTTATTCCAACAACTAGTATCAAAGCCTCTTCATGTTGAATCATTAAAAATCAAGTTTATTTTCAATTAATGTTTAAAATTTTTCTGTTCTTGAATCTAATAATTCTAATATTATCAAATTTGAGAACAAATTTGTTGTTGACTTTTGGTATTAAACAAAATAAATCTGGAATTTGAGAGAAATTAAGACTACTTTTTTTAGAATTAATAAAAAAACAAAATTCTTTTTTTAAGGATTATATACATATATACAACGTTAAACATCAAAAAAGAAAAAAAGAAAAAAGGGGAGACGGCTGAGCTGCAGCCTTCTCAAAGCGATGGCCCTTGAAAAAAAGAAGAAAAAGATTTTTTTTAAAAAAGTTAGGGTTTTTAGAATTTTAATTTGGGGCTGGTTCAGGTCCGGCTCGAGCCAGCCCTGAATCGATCAACTGGTGACCGATCAACAATCAAAGGTTGATTGTTGACGGTCGAACTTTGACTTTGACCTAAATTTTTTATTTTTTATTTTTTTAAGGATAATTTGGTGCAATTTTAAATTCAAATCTTTGTATGTTTATATATATTTGGGATAAATTAATTGATGCAACATACCGCCAAAGTGCCATCTCTTGTGGAAATTAATTTATTTTGGAATATAAACAGTTTTATATATTTAATTTCTGTAAATATCGATCAGCCTAAATGAATGTCCATATTTAATAGAAGTCCATATTTAATAGAATTGCATGTGTATATGTGGTAATAAGTACGTGATGATTACTTGGTTTTACATGTAAACAATAAATCTGCCCAAAGAAGATTTATTGTTTAAAATGATCTTATTATCAATGTTTGATTATTATACCAAGATATCACTTACAAGTTAATATTTTGTCCAAATATGAGATATTAAAGTGTCCGATATCTTATGATGGGGTTTGCCATTATTCAAATTTATTTTTGTTTTAAGACTTATAGGAGCTTATTTTCTTTGTTTGTTGTTCTCTATTAAATTATATCTACTACTAATATTAATGACAATATCAATTTTATTCATGTGTTAAATGGCTCTAACTTCAAATCATAGCAAGAGAATCTCTTATTAATTCTCGCGGTCATGGATCTTGACCTTGGGTTAAGGGTTAATTGTCCCCCACCTCTTACAGATGAGAGTACCCATGATGATAAAAAGAAAATAGAAATGTATGAGAGATCAAATCACATGTGTACGATAATCATGAAGAAAGCCTCCGGAACCATTCAGGGACTTAATGTCTGAAAAGACAACTACAGTTAAAGTGTTCCTCGCAAAAATTGAAGAGAATTTTGTCAAGAACAAAAGGGCAGAAATAGATACACTCTTGACAAAACAAATTTCAATAAAGTATAAGGGTAAGGACAATAGCAAGAAAATGAAAAAGGATAAGAAAACTATAGATATAGCACCTCAAAAGAAACAACAAAAGAAATCGGATGATCTAGAAGGCACTAATTGTTTCTTTTGTGGAGCTGAAAGGCATGGTTTGGTTTGTTCGAAGGTTAATTTAACTTCAGTACCAAGACACACTTGGTGGATAGATTCCGGTGCAACAACTCGCATTAGTGTATCTATGCAGGGTGTTGCTTGAATTGCCGAAAACCCAATGATAGTGAAAGATACATCTATGTGGGTGATAGCAAGACAGTTGAAGTTGAAGAAATTGAAAAATTTAGATTATTATTAAAGATAGGATTTTATTTGGATCTCGATGAAACATTTATTGCTCTGTATTTTTAGTCGGAATTTGATTTCCATTTCTACTTTGGACAAATCGAGCTATTCTTGTTCATTTGGTAATGGAAAATTTAGTTTGTTTCATGATTTAAAATTGGCTAGTTCCAGTTATTTGTCAGACGATGATAATCTTTATATACTTTATATGATTGCTTCATTTAATGAATTCTTGCAACTAAGTACATAAGGTTTAAAGAGAAAATTAACCAATGAGAATTCGGCTGTATTATGGCACGGGAGATTGGGTCATATCTCCAGACAGATTTTGATATATGTATTAACTGTATTAAGGGAAAAAAAACCAATAAAAGAATATTTGAAGTTGATAGGATTTTGGTCGTCTTAGAACTCATACATACAGATATTTGTGAACCATTCCTATGACTACTTGGAATGGTTAACAATATTTTATGACATTTATAGACGACTTTTCTACATATGGCTACATATATCTCCTCTATGAAAAATCAGAACCCTTGCATATGTTCAAAATTTTTAAGGCTAAAGTTGAAAACCAACTGGGTAAAAGATTTAAAAGTGTCATATCTGACCGTGGTGATGAATACTATGATAGATATGACTGTTCAAGTGAACAATGTCTAGGACCATTTGTTAAATTCCTGGAGGAATGTGGTGTCATCCCTTAGTACACTATGTAAGGTTCGTCCACTATGAATGTTGTTGCTGAAAGACGAAACAGGGCGCTTAAGGATATGGTGAGGAGTATAATTTGTCATTCTACCTTACCAGAATCACTTTGGGGAGATGCGCTTAAGACTGCAATATCTATTCTTAACAAGGTTCCAAAAAAAATGACTACCAAAACCCCCTTACAAACTTTGGACAGGTAAAAAGTCTAATCTAATACACTTATATCTTTGGGGATGTCCAGTTGAGGTAAAGCCTTATAGGCCTAATGAGAATAAACTAGACTCAAAGATGGTGAGCTGATATTTTACTGGATGCTCTGAACGGTCCAAGGGTATAAATTTTATGATCCCACGACTAACTCGATTTTTGAGTTGGGAAATGCCCGATTCTTTGAGGATGTCGAGTTTGTGATGAGAGATATAGCTAGGGACTTTGTCTTTGAACAGGAATATGTTAATATTCCCATAGGTGTTATTGGCATTGATCAGGATCTCATTCCTTACTTTGTTCAAGAGACAACAAATTAAGACAATGTTGGAGAGCCCCCCATACAAGAAGTTGTTCCAGAAGAATAAATTTTCCCACCTCAAAAACCTATATCATTGAGGAGATCCACTAGAGAAAGGAGAGATGCAGTGCCAAATGACTGTATTGTATTTCTCCAAAAACATGAGGTAAACATTGGAGTGATGGAAGATGATTCGATTAATTTTTTTCAAGCCATGAAAAGTTCTAACTCTCAGAAGTTGATTAATGCCATGAATAAGGAGATAAAGTCCATGAAGGACAATGACATATGGGGTCTTGTCCCGTTGCCAGAAGGTGCGAAACATATTGGTTGCAAATAGATATTTAAGACCAAGAGGGATTTGAAAGGCAATATAGAGAAGTACAAGGCGCGCTTGTCGCAAAGGGTTTTATGCAGAAAAAAGGCATCGACTATAAAGAGATTTTCTCTTTGGTTTCTTCGAAAGACTCTTTTAAGATCATAATGGCATTAGTGGTGCATTTCATTCTTGAGTCACATCAAATGGATGTGAAGATGGCATTGCTCAATGATAACATTGATGAGACGATTTATATGGTACAGTCAGAAAACTTAATGTCCAAAGACCCAAAGAATATGGTCTGCAAACTTCAAAAATCCATCTATAGGCTCAAGCAAGCATCTCTATAATGGTATTTCAAGTTTCATCAAGTGATCATCTCATTCGGCTTTGAGATGAATTTGGTCAATGATTGTATATACCATAAGTTTTGTGGAAGCCAGTATATTTTTCTAGTTTTATATGTTGACGACATTTTACTTGCCAGCAACGATATAGGCTTAATGCATGACACCAAGAGATTTCTAGCTAAGAACTTTAAGATGAAATATCTTGGTGACATCTCTTTTATACTAGGTATACAGATGCTGTAACACTCCCAATTGCAACACTCCTTAAATTTTTTTTTCTTTTATAAAAAATTTAGTTTAAAACACAGTGACTTTTAATATAAATACGAATTCTAAAAGTTTAACACATCAAACAAAACTTTCTTACATAAAGTAAAAGTTATACAAAGACTCCATAGTTTTATTTCAAAACTTGATTATTACACAAAGCTAAGATGCTTATTTTTTATTGAAACAAAGCTGAGCCCATCATAAAATCCCAAGGCCTGTTATGCCCATATGCACTTCGTCTTGGTTAGGATTTGGCCCAGCTTGCCCTACTCATCGTTACCTGCAATGTAAGGACATTATGAGGTAACGCCCAGTAAGATAACACTTTGATGTATGTATAAATTATTATGCATATGGATGACCATGTTAAGCTTTTAAAAGAAACTTAGAAAATACATAACAACTTTATTAGGGCCCTAGGTATGTTGCACCACAAGGCTGGCACTTTCACAATATGCCCTTGGGCCTTATTAGTTGATCTTTTAGACGTTACATATCGCCGTCCCTAAAAGATTTCTTTTACTTAGATTTGAGGGCTTGCCCTCCTTAGAAACTTTGCCACGTGGTAGTATAACAACCCATTTTTTAGAAACTCATTTTTTTCTAATTCATCTTCTTATAAAGAAATCCACAAAATGCATATGCACAATGCAATTTATGTCATCACATTTGAAGTTTCTAGACATACAATAGAGACAATAACCTTTAATATAGGTGGCAGTGCCGTCCATAGAGATTAAACAAAAATGGGATTGTGATATAGGTGGTAGAGCTGACCATAACATAATTAAGTATAGTATCACATATTAGGCAGTAGAGCCGACCATATATGAATTTAGAATATAACTAATCACGTCATAATAGCCATTACAATATAAATGAATTATTAAAACTGAACTTAAGTATAAAAAGAATTTTATCCCTACATTGCAGTTGAAGTGTTACTTACCTCTTGACCTTGACTTTTCTAGATCTTTCGAAATTAAGAATTTCTCTACTCTTGATGTTGGATTGAAAGTGAAAGGGGCTAGGGGGTATTTATAGAATTTCTTAAGACTAATGCATGGCTAAGATTTTTCCACCATAACTCTTTATCAATGGTTGAAATTAACCTTCATAAATGACTTACTAAATTCTAGAATTCTTAACTTTTCTACATACTTCTTCTTACATCATCACTTATGTCATTGCTTATGTCATCAGTACTTATGTCATTGCTTATGTCATCATTACTTCTGTCATTGCTTATAATTAAATATTTATATTATTAAAATTATTATTATCATACTTAAGAGGCTTGCTAGCTTAAAATAAATTCTACTATATTTAAGTAAGAAAATTGCACCTCACAATTTCCTCCTCCCTTTAAAAAACATTTCGTCCTCGAAATTTACTTATTGATTAGCTCAGGATACTTATTCTTCATCTCTTCCTAAAGTTCCCATGTTGCCTCCTCCACTGAGCTATTTCGCCATAGTACTTTAATTAAAGGGATTTTCTTGTTTCTTAACTCCTTTATCTTCCTATCAAGAATTTGAATTGGACGTTCTTCGTAGGTTAGGTCCCCTTCTAGTTGTAGAGGCTGATAATCTAGCACATGAGAGGAGTCTGGAACATATTTCTTCAACATAGAGACATGAAAGACATTATGTATTCTTGATAACGATGGTGGGAGGGCAAGTCGGTAGGAAACATTCCCGACACGATCGAGTATTTCAAATGGCCCAATAAACCTTGGACTTAATTTTCCCTTGTTCCCAAATCTTATCGATCCTTTTATTGGGGCAACTTTTAGAAATATTTTGTCACCAACTTGAAATTCCGAAGGCCTTCGCCTTTTATCTGCATAACTTTTCTGTCGACTTTGAGCTGCCTGCATTCTTTGACGTACTTTCTTGATTGCTTCATATGAGACAGTAATTAAATCAGGTCCAAGATGCCTTCGCTCGCCCATCTCATCCCAATGAATAGGCGATCTACATTTTCTACCATATAGAGCTTCGTATGGTGCCATACCTATTGTTGCTTGGTAGTTATTGTTGTAAGAAAATTCAACCAATGGTAAATACTTGCTCCATGATCCTTGAAAGTCGAGAGCACATCCGCGCAATATATCTTCGAGCATCTGGATAGTTCTTTCCGACTGTCCATCTGTTTGAGGGTGAAACGTTGTACTAAATTTTAATTTTGTCCCCATAGCTTTATGTAACTTTTCCCAGAATTTTGAAGTAAACCTTGCATCTCGGTCAGAAATAATAGAAATGGGTACACTATGTAGCCTTATTATCCCTTTACGTATATTTCTACAAGATGGTCCATGGTGTACGTCATCCGAATAAGCAAGAAGTGAGCAGACTTTGTAAGTCGATCGACAATCACCCAAATAGCATAATGCATTTTTGCAGTTCTTGGAAGACCAACGACAAAGTCCATTGTGACTTCTTCCCACTTCCAATGAGGAACTTGATTGGATTCCAAAAGTGCTGCTGGTCTCTGGTGCTCCGTTTTAATTTGTTGACAAGTGAGGCATTTTGCCACGAACTCAACTATATTCTTCTTCATTCGAAGCCACCAATAATGCTTCTTTAAGTCTTTGTACATCTTTGTTGTGCCAGGATGGAGTGAATATGGGGTTGTGTGAGCTTCAAGTAGAATTTCTTTCTTTGTATCTTCATATCTGGTACACATATCATGTCCTTGAATAAGATGATTTCCCTTTTTGACTTCTTAAACGACGTCTCCTTTGAATTGGCCTCTATCTTCAAGTTCTTCAAGTAGGAATCGCTTTCCTGCCCTTCCTTAATCTTTTCTAATAAGGATGAGTGAAGTGTCATGTTGGCTAATTTTCCTGCTACTAGCTCGATCTCTGCCTTGCATATATCATTTTGTAATGGCTGAGGTAGAATCCTTAAAGCTGACAGGCTTGACTTTCTACTTATTGCATCTGCTACCACATTTGCTTTTCCAGGATGATAGTTTATTTCGCAGTTGTAGCCTTTAACAAGCTCTAGCCAACGCCGTTGTCGCATATTCAACTCTTTTTCTGTAAAGAAGTATTTGAGGCTTTTGTGATCAGTGTAAATCTTACAATGCACCCCTATTAAATAGTGACGCCATATTTTTAATGCGTGCACCACTGCTGCCAACTCCAAATCATGCGTTGGATAATTTTTCTCATATTCCTTTAATTGTCTCAAAGCGTATGCAATGACCTTTTCATTTTGCATGAGGACGCATCCTATGCCATTTTTGGAGGCATCGCTATAGATGACAAAATCCTCAGAGCTGTTAAGAATGGCTAGAATTGGAGCAGTGACCAGTCGTTGCTTTAGTTCCTCAAAACTTTTCTCGCATGCTGGCATCCATACAAACTTAGCATTTTTCTTTGTCAACTGAGTCAATGGCATTGCAACCTTCGAGAAACCTTCCACAAATCTTCGGTAGTATCCAGCCAAACCCAAGAAGCTTCTGACTTCTTTGGCATTAGTTGGTCTAGACCATTGGCTTACAGCTTCCACTTTCGAGAGGTCTACTGAAATTCCATTCTTAGACACGACGTGTCCTAGGAATGTAACTTTCTCAAGCCAAAATTCACATTTCTTGAATTTTGCATAAAGTTGCTTCTCTTTCAAGGTCTGAAGAGTGATCCTTAGATGCTCAACATGCTCTTCCTTTGTTCGTGAGTAGACCAAAATATCATTGATGAACACCACTATGAATTTGTCTAGGTAGTCTTTAAATACTCTGTTCATGAGGTCCATGAAGGTTGTTGGGGCATTAGTTAGACCAAATGGCATGATGATAAACTCATAGTGTCCATAACGTGTTCTGAATGTTGTTTTAGGAATATCTGCCTTTTTGATTTTTAACTGGTATATCCTGATCGTAGATCAATTTTTGAAAATACTGATGCTCTTTGCAGTTGATCAAACAAGTCATCGATGCGTAGAAGCGGATACTTGTTCTTGATGGTCACCTTATTTAACTCTCGATAGTCGATGCACATTCGCATTGATCCATCCTTCCTTTTTACGAACAATACTGGTGCTCCCCATGGTAAATGGCTTGGGCGTATATAACCTTTGTATAGCAATTCTTGAAATTGACTCTTCAACTCCTTTAATTCTGATGGGGCCATCCTATAGGGCGCCTTTGAAATTGGAGCAGTTCCTAGTAGCAAATCGATTTTGAATTCAATTTCTTGATCTGGTGGCAATCCTGGGAGTTCTTCAGGAAAGACCTCAGGAAATTCGTTCACCACTGGAATGTCTTTCAACTTTGGTCTTTGCTCTTCTGTTTTAATGACCACGCTCGCCAAGTACCCCTTACATCCTTCATTTAATAGTCTGTCTGCATTTAAGGTAGAAATGACAGACATGTTGTTCCCTTTGCATTCTCATTTAAATGTAAATGATTCATTTTGTGGTGGTCAAAAAATTACCTCATTTTTTCTCATAATCTGATATCACTGAGGGGTTTCCTTTCGCATCCATCTTGGTGAGTGTGAACACTCGAGCATTAGTTTTTTCTTGTTGCATATCATTCTCTGGGCAGTCATTGATGAAGTGTCCTTCCTCTCCATATTTGAAACATGTTATGGTATTAACTCAACATTCGCCAGGGTGAGTTCTATCGCACTTATTGCACTTTGGCTTTTGCAGGACTTCCTTCTGATGATTCTCCGGGTGCTTGCTTTTATTCTGATCTTGGACTGCTGGCATTCCCTTCCTCTTATTATTTGCGCGTTATCCTTCATGGTTAGCTTGACAATTCAAACTTCCTTTGTTTCTTCATTTTTCTTCATCTGTTTGCTCAATTACCAGGGCTCGATCGATGAGTTCATTGAAGGAAGCATCACGAACTCCCACCACCTTTAAATGTTTTATGAGATCTTTGCACAATCCTTGCATAAAATGGTCCTTTTTCAAGTCTTCTGTTGCAACCATATGTAGGGCATATCGAGATAGCTCATCAATTTTTCGGATGTACTCTAGCACAGACATCCTTTTTTGTTGTAGATAAACAAATTCTCTCTTTTTGGCTAAGCGAACAGTCTCTGAAAAGTATTTGTTATAGAAGTGTTCTTTAAATTCCCCCCATTGCATTGTTGTTTCATTATGGATTCGTTTGATAGAGTCCCACCAATATTTCGCCGCTCCTCGTAGCATAAAGGAGACACAAGTGACTTTTTCTTCTTCTGGCACTTTGGCTACTTCTATCATTCTTTCCATGGTTCATAACCATTGGTCTGCTGCGATAGGATCTACACCTCCTTCAAATATGGGTGGATTTAATCTTTTAAATTCGCTTCCTCCATTGGTTATTGCCTGAGCATGTTCGTTCCTTCTAACTTCCCTCTCCAAGAGTCGTGCCACAATGTTTGTAAGTCGATCAATTGCAGATTGCTCACCTGCAGTTCCTTCCATCCTCATGCTATTGTTACCCCAGCGCTTGGCATCTTAACGAGTTTTTAGTCTAATTTCTACATGTCAAACAAATCAAATGTAAGATTTCTAACCAACCTAATTCCAAATCTTTTACTAAAAAGCTGAGCCTTGTTCTTCCCCTTAACTCGTGCATATGACGGCCTACAGAATCGCTTTAAACCTTGGGCTCTGACACCAATTTGTAACACTCCCAATTGCAACACTCCTTAAATTTTTTTTTATAAAAAAATTAGTTTAAAACACGGTTACTTTTAATATAAATACGAATTCTAAAAGTTTAACACATCAAACAAAACTTTCTTACATAAAGTAAAAGTCATACAAAAACTCCATAGTTTTATTTCAAAACTTGATTATTACATAAAACTAAGATACTTATTTTTTATTGAAACAAAGTTGAGCCCATCATAAAATCCCAAGGTCTGTTATGCCCATATGCACTTTGTCTTGGTTAGGACTTGGCGCCAGCTTGCCCTACTCATCGTTACCTGTAATGTAAGGACTTTATGAGCTAACGCCCAATAAGATAACACTTTGATGCATGTATAAATTATTATGCATATGGATGACCATGCTAAGCTTTTAAAAGAAACTTAGAAAATACATAACAACTTTATTAGGGCTCTAGATATGTTGCACTACAAGGCTGGCACTTTTACAATATGCCTTTGGGCCTTATTAGTTGATCTTTTGGGCATTACGTATCGCCGTCCCCAAAAGATTTCTTTTACTTAGATTTGAGGGCTTGCCCTCCTTAGAAACTTTGCCACCTGGTAGTATAACAACCCATTTTTTAGAAACTCATTTTTTTCTAATTCATCTTCTTATAAAGAAATCCATAAAATGCATATGCACAATGCAACTTATGTCATCACATCTGAAGTTCCTAGACATACAACAGAGACAATAACCTTTAATATAGGCGGCAATACCGTCCATAGAGATTAGACAAAAATGGGATTGTGATATAAGCGGTAGAGCTGACCATAACATAATTAAGTATAGTATCACATATTAGGCGGCAGAGCCAACCATAGCATCACATATTAGGCAGCAGAGCCAACCATAGCATCACATATTAGGCGACAGAGCCGACCATAGATTCACATATTAGGCGGCAGAGCCGACCATAGTATCACATATTAGGCGGCAGAGCCGACCATATAAGAATTTAGAATATAACTAATCACGTCATAATAGCCATTACAATATAAAGGAATTGTTAAAACTGAACTTAAGTATGAAAAGAATTTTGTCCCTACATTGCAGTTGAAGTGTTACTTACCTCTTGACCTTGACTTTTCTAGATCTTTCGAAATTAAGAATTTCTCTACTTTTGATGTTGGATTGAAAGTGAAAGGGGCTAGGGGGTATTTATAGAATTTCGTAAGGCTAATGGATGGCTAAGATTTTGCCATCATAACTCTTGATCAATGGCTGAAATTAACCTTCTAAATGACTTACTAAATTCTAGAATTCTTAACTTTTCTACATACTTCTTCTTACATCATTACTTATGTCATTGCTTATGTCATTGCTTATGTCATCATTACTTATGTCATTGCTTATAATTAAATATTTTATATTATTAAAATTATTATTATCATACTTAAGGGGCTTGCTAGCTTAAAATAAATTCTACTATATTTAAGTGAGAAAATTGCACCTCACACATGCACTGAGATCGCTCCCGGGGTATTCTTAGATTATCACAAAAGAGCTATATCGAAACAATTCTTAAGAGATATGGCATGCAAGATTGCAAACTATGTGATACCTCTGTGGCTAATGGAGATAGGTTTAGTTTCAATCAGTGCCCCAAGAATAATTTTAAGGAGAAAAAAAGGGAGAATATTCCTTATGCATCAGCAGTAGGAAGTTTGATGTATGTTCAAGTTTGTACGTGACTAGATATTGTGCACGTTACTAGGATGTTGGGCAAATATTTAAGTAATCTAAAAGTAGACCATTAAAAAATAGTCAAACGGGTTTTACGGTACTTACTGAGAACAAAAGATTACATGCTCATATATCAAAGGTCATATCAGCTTGAGATTATTGGGTATACTGACTCTGATTTTGCTGGATCCCATGATAGTATGAAATCCACGTTGGGTTACATCTATCTGCTAGCTGGGGTTGCTATCTCCTACAAGAGTGCTAAACAGTCTCTCATAGCCTCTCTACTATGGCAGCAGAGTTCATAGCATGTTATGAGGCATCCAATGATGGAATATGGCTATGGAATTTTGTCATAAGACTGCGTATAGTTGATTGTGTTGATAGACCACTCAAATTATTTTGTGACAATAAATCAGCAGTGCTATATTCCAATAACAACAGGAGCTCTATGAAGTCCAAGTATATAGACATCAAGTTCCTTGTTGTTAAAGAAAGAGCTCAAAGTGGACATTTGTCTATAGAGCAAGCCGGCACAAACTCCATGATTGCGGATCCGCTTACTAAGGGATTGTCACCGAAGATATTTCATGAGCACACTGCTCGTATAGGTGTCATGGCATTAAAGGATATTCAGTTTCAGTGGAAGTTTGTAATTTTAGATGCTCTTATGTTGTAGACTTTTTCAGTTATTTTGATTTATAGATATTTAAGGTTGTTTTTTGCAGAAATAAAGTTTTGGTTTATTCACACTCTGATTTTAGTATAGTTTGATCTCGCTAAAGTTTAAAGTGGACTAGTTAGAAATAAACATGTTAAGATCACATTGCATGAATTTTTATGCTACACATCAACATCATGATCCATGTCATTCAATTGCATTAGCATAGTGACCATCGATGGGTCGAGTTATGATAGTTATAACGAAGACCGCTTTGATCCTATGTCGATATGATTGATTAACCTATGGTTATAAATACATTTTGGTAATGATAATAAGGTTGAGCTCATACGAGTATTTTTACAAAATATAATTATAAAGTTACACATATAACCCAAGTGAGAGATTGTTGAATTTTTTAATCTAACATTGTTGGGCTTATATGTGAATAAATATGCGTTGCGGACTATCATATAAGGTTAAGCCCAATCACAAGTGATTTATTAAGGTTTTTGGTAATATAAGTTTTAATGTATCTAATAGGATGTGGGCCTTTAATATATAGAGATCTAATGAGATTCTAATTTTATGATAAGCAGAATTAGGAATACCTAATGACAATAGTTATGGTTATGGTCCCCAAGTCACATATATCATTCTATTTTCTACTGACATCCCATCTTCAGAGAGAAAGCAGTGAGAAAGTTAAAGGATTCTCTAAGAGAACGTGTTGATCTGGAAGGCTAACTACACTACTCCAGAGAGCAATTTACTGTTATCGATTCAGGTACACTTACGCATAATTTATTATTGATTCACCAAAAAAATTTTGTTATAATATAACCATGGTCACAATCACAACCACTATTACAATTTGGAATATGACCATGCCGATAATTTTCACTACGCTTTTTGTGTAATTGCTTTTGCCTCAGGAATTGGTTTTGTGCCACTCTGGTTGAATGTTTTCTTGGTTGAATATTGTTTTCTTTTTTAATGTTTTCTTAGTTTATTTACGTGTTGCAGATGGTTGTAACTTCTTGCTTAAAGCCTCTGTTGTATACTTGTAATAAATTTGATGAAGGTCAGAGCTCCTATGAAGTTGGAGCCGATGCTTTCGGTATCTCAGCAAACTAGTGGAAGTAAGTCCTTGCGTATTACTCGACCTCTCAACGAAAACACCAAATACAATAGCCAAAAGTTGTGCTGGCTGCTTGATTTACATGCTTCATCTTATGATAGCTGCTTGAAGAAGTTGATGAAATATTGCTTGGAGAAGATTTGCTGCTTGGATTCTTCTGGCTTTGAAGATGCTGACAGCTCATTCCTGACTAGTTCTTCATATTGACTTATGCTCTTTTCATGGCTGAACTCCAAGTCTACATAAAGAAGTGAAGTTTATACAAAGAGGGAGCACAAGTGAAGACGAAGAACTCAAGTAAAGAATTAGCTTGCAACAGATTCAAGGTTAACTTTCTAAGTAACTTGATCAAAAGTAAACAATACTGTTTGACTGTTGAAAATAAAGTACCAAAATCATTAGGCAACTGCGATGTTGAGTTTTTTTTTTTTTTTAATTTTTTGGTTGATGCATGCTAATGACTGTAATCCAAGTACATCTAAACAAATTACTTTGCTTGTTTCTTTTGCTGGTTGATGCTGATGAGATAGATGCATGTTTGAGCTGCAATAAATAAAGCTTTATTATAATGACTTTTTTTAAACAAAATTTTGCAAATATAATGACATGCAAGGTATTGTATGTGGGCCATGAGATTCAGTTTGGGTAAAGATTAAAGAAGATTCTCGGGAAAAAGTTAGACATTTAAATGATTTGATCAAAGATGGACAATTTTAATTAATTTATTTTACCATTTGTTTCTGCTGAAAATTTTGTATATGTTGAAAGATGCAAGTTTTAAGAGTAGGAGTTCATGACTCTTAAAAGAAAAAAAAAAATCAGCTGAAGTTCTTGTGCAGAGCCATTACATGCATCTTATGAAAAATAATAGAAAATTTTTAAGACATTCATGTACTTGAATGATCAATTTAAGCTGGACTTGAGTAGTCTTTGCATGATTATGTAATAGAGAGATGCAGGTTCTTGCAGTGCGTTAAGTCAGCCATATGCTTATAGTTTTTTGGTGTTAAGATTGTTGGTGAAGTAGCTTGTGAGCTTGCATTCTTACACAACTCATAGCGTACCTATTGTCAATTGAGGTGATGTTTGGTATTGAGACGCTTAACTTTTAAACTATAACTGCTGTTAGAAAAAAAAAATGTTAAATTATAGCTGTCGTTGGAATAAAGCTATAATTATGAAATAAAATTTAATAATATGTAATAAATATAATTTTGATAGAATTTGTAAAGATACAATAAATTTTCTATAATATAAGTGTAAAATTAAATCAATTTAGCTTCGAAATTACAGCAGTTAGTATTTACCAACCACTTTAGTGCTGTCACTTTAAAACTTCAGCAGCCCAAACTCAATCCCAAATAAGACCTGAGACTTGAAACCTAGAAACATATTATTAGATAGATTGTGTGAGCAAAATTGGGGGGTGCTACCTTGTGATTTATGTGCACGACATGTAAGAGCATGAAGTCATTTAATATAATAATGTAAGCATTTTGGATTTTGTCAAATTTCTTCTAAGATAAATTACTTTTCATACCAATCATTGATCACATTTTGTTGGTTGTAAAGAATATATTAAAAAAAAAAGTACCCAATGTACAGTAACACATAAAAATCTTATGTGATGAAGGTTTATTATTGGTTGTTAGATCACATCTCTTCTGCGGGTTTCATTATAAATAAAGACATCATTTTTGGAGGACCTTTTGTCTATCACTCACCAACAAATCTACTTGAAAAAAAAAAGAAAAATAAAAACAAAAAATGTCTCAAGATGGGGAAGAGTCGCCAGCAAGAAAAGCATTTTTGAAATACTATCATCAACTAAAAAGGGTTGAGGAACTCCGGCAAGAAGAAGAGCGTGAAATGGGGGTGGCGGTGGTGGCTCTGCTGGTGCTGCTGCTGCTGCTGCTGGGAGTTGGTGGGACTTCACGAATCAGATATCTCTTTCTTTTAATTAATTACTAGCTGTTGTTTCTTTTTAATAATGTTGTTCTTTCTTTTTCTAGATGTTATTTTTTGCGTCTATGAGAGTTCTTTGTTGAGAATGATTTAAGTCTGTAATTTTTATATAATGAAAAATTTTAAAAATAAAATTCCGCATTTCCTAAACCAAAAAAGTTATATATATATAGGCAAAACAGCCATCGCATTTGAGACTAAAATTTTACGAGACTCATTTCGTTTAAAATAAAAGTTGCTCTCTGCCCCTTTCAATTCTGATGACGTTGCCGGTGGAAATTGATCCACTATACAATTTGTTTTACTGTAAAATTTCTTAATTTCCAGGACTTCCATTTGATCTTATTGGAGGATGAGGAAAGTAACACCCCATGACTGCTTGGAGCTGCTTTAAGGCCAGTTCAAGGCAGTGGAAAGGATATAGCAATTAAAAGCGGGTAATGTAAAATCTTGAATGCTGGATATGGTTAAATAGACATATGTACGAGTTTCTCTGTAAACTTTCATAATTTTTCGAGGCTCTAAAGTGTTGAGCTTGTTGTTTTTAGAAATTTACAACTTTTACTATGATACGAATAAAATTCTGAATATTTTGAGGAGGCATAATAGACATCTGCGGCTTTAATATGATATAAGTTTTGTCAATTTTGAAGTTCGATTTGGCTTCCAAACATTTTTTCAAAGTCAATTCAGATATTGGAAATTCCGAGGTTTAGTTTAAGGCACTGCTATGAATCATCTTTAAGTATAGCGGTCCCTCTTAAAGGGCTAATTTATCAAGTTGGTCATTGGCCTATAGATTGAATAATTTGAGCATCATGCAATTTGTTTTTAATTAGGGGCTTGAAACTGACGATGAAGGGGTTTGCTTATTTTCTTGTGCTTCTGTTTTTGCTTGCCTCTCCTTTAGTTGATATTACTGTAACAATATTAAGATCCATCTGTGTGGACTTGTGAATTAAATTCTACTTCCTTGATGTAAATGAATAAGTTCAATAAATCCTACATTTCCACCCATGGTAGATTCCCCAATGTTAGGCAAAGCAAGGTGATTGATGAAATAAACTCCATGCTCGACGTGATGTCTGACTGAGAAATCCTTCATCAATCATCATAGTCAAGGACGAAAAAATCAGCTGGTGACATGGCATGATCAAGCAAACGATTGATGATATGGTTCATGACTCGGTTGTTGATCAAGAATACTCTAGATGAGTTGACGATGAAGTGAAGACAAATGAAGCTTTCCTTTGTGAAATGACAAGACACAGCTGCTGTTAGATCAAGTTTTTCATTATAGCCGTAGTACTTGCTCACCTTGGTTAGCAAGAAACTGATCTGCAAATGCATATACATATACACACAAACACACACCCTCACACACAGACATACTACAAAATATTTTCAAAAGCAAATTGAATACTTGAAGAAATAGCTTGTATCTCAGCATTAAAGCCTGTATTAATATTTAATATCTGAAACTAGCCAAAACATAAAAAAATATAAGATTATGATGTTTGAGATGCACCACTAGCAACACATAAACAATCAAATTGCATACGCTCAGTCTGTATCCAGTTGTTTGAATTGATCGGTTTGCATGATTATCATCATCATCATCATCAATAAATAAATGTAATAATAAAAAAATAACACGTGCGCGCACACACACACATATTGAAGAAACAAAGGAAAATTGGTGACAAGGATGTTAATGGATTACAAGTTGATCGCCTTGAGACAGATTTTCCTCTAGCATCTTGGCACGCTCTCTGGCAGCTATTTTATGCTTAATATTCCTAGACTCCCAATAGGACCATGCCCCAACTGCAACAATAAGAAGTTTAAAAAAAAATGAAAGAAAATTCAGCAAAAAAAAAGGTACCCATCATGTAAAACTCCAATTTTATTTACCTTCAATGTGAAATTGTGCAGAAAATGACATTCCCTGATCATGACGAGAGCAATTTGGCTATCACTTGCCCAGATAGAAACTATTAAGTGCCTTAGTTAAGGCAGTTGAGGCAATGGGAATGATTGCTTATTCTGAGAAAGTTGAGGCAATTGAGGCAATGGGAATGATTATTATTCTGAGAATGAGAGTGAAATAATAAGAAAAAAATTTGAAAAGTTAATTTTAGAACACAGACACTCATAAGACGAACACAGACAGTCATAAGCTTAGAATACTAAACTTGTATAATTGCAATTGCAGCTCAAGTGTCCCCAGCCGAGGGAGATACTTTGAAATTGGTTCAAAAAGATGAATTGAAATGGATACATCGAAAAACAAGCTGAGGAACTTTTTCCATTCTTAACTTGATATGTGATCCATGGAATTTGAATGACCTAGGACTTGGAGCTGAAATTTCAATTTCTTTGACCTCATAACAACAGACAAGTTCCAAGCACTACAGTCAAATTGATGAGCCAACAAGCTAATTTACCCTTGTAAATGCGGCACGGATGTCACAGAAAACCATTCAAGAACAGGACAATCGTATAGGAAAAACTCAAGAGTCTCTCTGCTAAAATTGACATAAACAAAGCAAAGAGATTTCAAAGATTTGAAACTAGAAAATGGGCCAAAGCTTTTGAGTGGTGGAAATGTATAATTCTTGCCCTTTCCGTTCAACAAATTCAATTCAAGATGTTGTACTCTCTTTGCTGTAGGAGTGTAAATCCAATCAATAGTACTTCTATTATGCAAATTTGACAAATCAAACTTGATTCTAAACTCAGTAAGATTTGAGTCTTCTTGCAATTCTAAAATTTTATTCAGCCCTTTGATGTAGTTTTTCCTTCTTTCTTCTAGTTGTTTTGATTTTAAAAAACTTTTTTATCATGATGCAACAATTTTCTCGGAGCTTCAAAGTGAAGAACATTGATCAAAGTCCATAAATATTTCCATCTAGTCGAGAGAACACTAGTACTTAATAGCTTTCTTAAATGAAAGATAATTTCTGTTAAAGAATGAACCAGAATTCATTTTCTAAACAACCGACAGTGTCAATCACTAGGACTTGTCCAAGATAACATGTCGGATGGAAGCACATACTGGATGTATGACAGTATTCCTATGTCGTTTAAAGCCATCAAATATGAGCACATGAGCAGCACGTGGAGAATCTGTTATAATCGGTTAAAAGGAAGCAAGATTTGACAGAGAGCTGGGGAATACGAAACCCAGAACTTGAGGCTGCTTTATCCAAGAATCTCTAGTAGCTTCCATGCTTATATATAAAAGGGTAGTTTACTCATTGTTAGGCAGAGGGTAGTAGATTCTGTATTAACTCTTCAATTCGTTTGTAATCTCCTGAAAATAAACTTGTACCTGACCATCTTCTGGGGTCACCAATAATTAAGAAACATAGCTCTGGTTTTTCTCAAGAGGACGTAGGCATTAATGGCCGAACCTCTATAAATCTTTCCTGTGTTTGTTTCATTCTTTAATCTCTGTTTTGAAATCATTTTGCTCTGAAATTAGTCTGTCAATCGTTCTTGATCGAGATATCAGTGTGTAGTATTGTTCTTGGGTTCAAGATTGGATTGTGGTCTAATCTTTCTTCTCAACAATTTCGAAATTGTGTTCAACTTTTCTGTTTATCCTGATCTAATGTGTTCAACTTTTCTGTTTGCACAACTTTTATATATGAATTTATATAGTTACTTTTACTTATGCAGTACAATTTTCTATTGAATTCATACGGTACTTTTATGTTTTTAGTTCTTTTAATTGATTTTTAGTTCTTTTAATTGATAATGATTGTTGATACTGTGTGTGAGATTGATGCTTGATTGTGTTTGCCAAATTGAGTATCAGTTCTTGAGAAACTTGAGAGCTTTACTTAATGAGTTTGTTGATCATATGGGTTTTTAAGTTTTGTTGTGATTTTGTTCTTTCTTATGATGACGCTGATCATCAAATGATGGCTATGATTTGGAAGAACTGGAAGATAATTAGAAAAGTAATTGCTGGGAAGTGGAAAATTAAAAGAGGGTTATTATTATTTACTTTTTTTCAAGTGAAAATATAAATTGATGTATTATACATATGGTAAACATCAATACGAGAGAATAGTCTAACAGTTTTTAATAAGGATTTGGTGACAAAAAATTATCATCATTAAGTTATTTATTATAACTAATAATGTTTTTTGCTCAACACTTAACAAGGGCGATTGAGAAATTTGGGATGGTAAAAAAGAATGAGAGAAATGGGAGACATAGTAGAAACTATAAGTAATTTTCTTTGGAGACTTATAGCATAATGTGTACTTTTTCTTTATTTTCTTTTATGCTCATAATAAACTTTCATCCTATTTTAGATTTATGTTTAGTACTTGGATTCTTGAAAAACTTTTACAGAGTAAAACTTTCATCATATCTCAAAATTTGTCTTTACTACTTGAATTCATGAAAAAAACTTTATTATCTCATATTGTTCCTAGTGATAAAATGGTGACAAAAAATCATAAAAATTTACATCTAGGAACAAGACCATCTCCTTATAATGTTTTTATAAAACTCAGAATTTAAAAATAGAGGATATTAAAATAAAACAGCAGCCGCTCCTCGGTTACAGCTCTGTTTAGGTTTTAGTTTCCTATTTTGCTCTAGAAACTTACTGAAATAACCAACAACATTTATTTAGGAGATGTAAGAGGTGTTGCTTTTTTGCTGCATTTCTTTTGTCAACATTTGATTTTGATGTACTGGTGTGAATCTGAACATAATTTTAAGCATCAAGCAGCACTTAGCTGATTCACATGAGTAACGTATCACATTTTGGCCCCCACTTTAACCTTGTTCTGTCTTATGTTTGAAATGGCTGCCTTGCCTATTGACTGGTATCTAATTAGAGTTCAAACTTTTCCATAATTGGTACAGTCTGCGGTTCTTTATCCTTTCTTGAGCTATAAGTTGTGCTTTCTGTAATGTCACACATTGCTTATATGTTTGAGTGAGTCATAAAGGTTTCGAGAAGCAACTAACAACAATAGAGTTTAGGTTTTCATTTTTAGAGTCATGGTGTTCTTACGCTTATACATGAGTTTTCCTTTTTACTTCCTATTCTTTTACTTTCTCTTGATCTTTTGGTCCGTCTGATTAGTTTACTCACTTTTATTCGTTTGTTTTCTTTCAAGAATTTGTGATGACTAGCATATATGCTTGATGTCGTTCTGTGAAGATAAAAACTAATTTTTTATATGAATTTGCGTTCTTATGTGGAATATTGAGTTGGTCAGTATTTTTTTGGTTACAAAGCATGCCAAAACTGCTGTTTGTTTTGGCATAGGATTCATTTGTATTGAAAGAGTTATTTTGGAGATATATCGTTACATTTGATTATAAGAGATATAAATACACAAAGGTGACTGGACCGGAATTAAAACCAGATAAGTTCTCACACGTCCCCATGTATGTTAAAAGCTTCTTCGGCAATCAACTCTGCAATATTTGGTGGTAAATGAGTATTAGCATGTAGTTTGTACACACGAGTGAATTATGCTTCAAGTTGTGTGGTTTGGATTCATTTCCTTTTCCCACCAATATATGACAGGAGCTTCTTTGTCCAGTCAATTCTTCAACTTTATGTTGTGCCATGCAATTGAATGGACTTTCAATATGTTAATTTTTTGGATTTTTTTCCTTGTTACCTCTTTTAGTAATGGAATAATTTATAGAGAAAAAATCTGCTTGTTTATTTTTTGGTTTTCTTAGGCATTTGATCATGTAAAGAAGGAAAAAAAATTTAAAAAACTCAAAAATGCTGTTGCAAGAATCAGGCTATTTGTGTTGTCTCGTAGTTAGAGGTTTCCTTAATATAATCAGCCTCATACTTGTTGGTTTTGGAACTGTGATGTATATGAAGGCTCATTGGCAACTTCACATGATAGGTTGAGGTTCTATGCAGGACTATGAGTTAATATGTGGGGGTTTTCAGCTTACCATCTCTTGTATGAAAACTATATGGAATCCAAGATATTTTGTTAGTTCTTATATCATATAATATGAGCTAGAATGTTGCTTTTAGTAACAAAAGTATGGTACAACGTAAGATTCTTGGAAATACTTAATATATACTATATTTTATCTTCTCCTTGTATTAATTAAAAAAAAAAAACAATGCTTATGATTATTTTGACTAGGATGGAAAGTTGATGGGTTTTTCCTGGTAATGTTTTCAGTCAAGGACATGAAATGTTAGCATTATAGATGTTGTTTCTTTGTTCTGTGCAGTGTAACTTATATCTTTCGATGGGTCTCGTACATTAAGAATCCAACCTGCCCGCAGTGTAAACATCCATTTGAGTTCCTCTATGTTCACTGTTCCCTTGATAGCAGGTAACTATCACTAGCCCGTTTCAAGTTGTTTTTTAGATACAGGATCCTATACACACAATTTTGCCAACTACTATAGGTTATGGCCAAAAGTGAAGGGAAAAAATAAGTGACTAGTAATTGTTTAGCCCAATTCAGAACTTTGTTATAAATGTGTGTAACCTTAAAGTGGGGTATGAAAAGAAATGTAACTTTTAAATGTGACTTCTTAGTTCCTTAAGTTAACGTTTGTATGGAAAATTGTCACTCATTAATACTTCTTCTTATAATAGCATCAATGATTACATGTTTGAGGAGAGTGTGCTTTACCTTTCAGAGTCATGTGGTTTAAACATTTGATTGTGGAGGATCATGTAATGTATATGATGATGCGGAAGGTTATTATTTTAATTCAAAGTATATTGTTAGGTTATCACATGGAAATACTTTTAAATGAATGATAATTAAGTTTTTACAATCTGATTTTTGGTGAATAACTTGTTGTTTTGAAATTAAAACTCAGGGGCATTGATGAGTACACCGTGAAAGAACTTTCACGATTTCGTGATAATGGGTTGCATATATACCAAGTTAATTACAGCCTACAATCACGAGGTAATATATGAGTAATTTATGATTATTTTTGCTTCCAAATATCCAAAACTTATTTTTTGTGGTATACTAATTGATTTTATGTACTTGTAGGTGGGAAAAAATGAAGCCACATATGGATATTCAGTGGTATTCTTGTGGTTATTTCTATTGGTAAATGTTTGTTGAAACTTAATTTAATACTTGTTGGTTAGAGCTTGTCAAAAACTTAATTTGATATTTACGCTTTCCTTTCTCAAACCGTGGTGTAGTTGAATTATGTAAACTTAAGTGATTTATTTGGAATGTTTATTATGTGAATTGTTTTACGGGATTTGATATATTTAATATGTTTTGAGTTTTTTTTTTGGCTATCAAACAAAAAGAAAATATATAATTAAAATAAGGGCAATTATCCACCGGCCACCTGTTTTTTCGTGCTTTTTCAAAAATACAAAATTCTTAATTTTTTTGGCTGAATTTCACCTGAAGTTATACTGTTTTGCACATGTCCACTTCCGTCTTCAAACTGTTAAGAGAACTAACACAATATTGCGTAAATGACTTTTTTACCCACCAAATGTTTGAAGCCGGAAGTGGACATGTGCAAAACAGTATAACTTCAGGTGGAGTTCAGCCAAAAAAATTAAGAATTGTGTATTTTTAAAAAAAGTACAAAAAAATAGGTGGTCGATGGATAATTACCCTTTTTTTTTTTCTAATCACAGATTTTAAACGCATCGTTTTTGAAGCGCAGGTGAAATAATCATTTTGCCCTTATGATTTCAGCAAAGTTATAACAGTTTGAAGACGGAAGTGAACATATGCAAAACAATATAAATTCAAGTGGAGTTCAGCAAAAAAAAATTAAGAATTGTGTATTTTTGAAAAAGTGTGAAAAAACAGGTGGTCGGTGGATAATTTTCCTTAAAATAAAAATATACTACTAACCAAAAGCAACATGACATTACCAAATACTGACACTAAATATTTAAAATGACATTAACAATTTTTTATGTTATTGAGTCAGTGTGTTCCTGATACTATAGTCACATAAATTACTGATATGCAAGTAGTATCATCAAATACTAACAACATCGTATCATCATTTTAGTGATATTATAGTGATACGAAATAGTAACACAAAAATCACTAACACTAAAAATTAATGTCAGCGTGTTCTGACTTGAGCACCACTGACACAATTAACAAGTGTCAAGAAAAGTAATTACTTACACTAATTTGGTGTTAGTAAAGCCCATTTTTCTAGTAGTGGGAGCTGTATTAGTACAGTTTACTTTCATTTCAAAATTAAAACTTAGCTAGACACATCAATTGTCTTAATATGTATTGCTTGGGATGTTGCTATTTTGGCATGTGATTTTCAAATTTGCCCAAATCCTAGACTTTACAGTCCTACAATTACCACCCTCTATAGCAATATGACACATATACCCGAATATTAGACAAAGCAAGGTGTTTGATGAAATGAACCACATGGTTCACGTAATGTCTCAACTAGATACCCTTCACCAAGCATCATGACCAAGGACGAATGAATGAATGAATCAGGTTGTTGCATGGATTTGAAATTTGATTCATAATACTCTATTCGTGCCTGAAGGATGTTTCATCGGAATTTATTTTTTCTTGTTTTTCCTTTTTTTCCCCTTACTCTATATTAGTTTCTTCATATTGCGTTCTAAAAATGGAGTATGATACCAAGCTTTTATGATAACATTATTATAGAAATATTTTGATATTGCAGAGGAACGATGAAAATCATTTTCTCAAAAAAAAAAAAAAAGCACAGAAAATTAAAAACAACGTAACTACCAACAATTACAATAAAGAGGAAAAAAAAAACCAACATAACTGCAAAGAAATAACAAAACTAATTCTTTAGATAAACATCTAACCAATCTTCATCATCTTCTTCAGCATCACTCCGACAAATAGCACCACGCCCACCAGCAGCATCACCACCACCTTATCCTTCTTAATCTTCCGCAGTTCACTTTCGTGTTTTTCAATCTCTTCTGTCGCTTGCTGGATAGCCCTCTGAAAACTCTCAATATTAGCCTCATGAAATTTGCATTCTTCGTTGCTTTTTTCAAGTTTTCATGCTTGTTCCAAATACCCCAAAAATGATTCCCTTGCTCGCGAAACTTTTCTTTCTTCCGACATTTTTTTCTTTCTCTTGTACTTTTTCTTCTTCTTTTTTATTTTTTAACTTTCTGCTGTTAGTGATATGCAAAAGCACAACACATGTCCTCGAAAATGATGCTTTATTATAATGAAAAAGTCATGGAAGAGTCATGATCTAACGAGCGAAAAATGAAAATATTGCCCAAGAGTAATGCTATGCTTACTCATTTTAATAGCATTACTCTTTTGAATGTGAGATACTTAATAATGTGGTATCTTATGTGTTATTTATTAATTGGATTGTAAAAATAATAGATTAATAATTAATAATAAAACCAATTAATATGATACGTTTGGCATTAAATGATTGGTGACACATCAATAAGTGTCCCAACCAAGTATCTATACTGAGTAAAAAATAGCATTATTGTTGCCCCAATCATAAGACTATTCACTATAATTTATAGGTACCATTTATGCTACATGCACCCACGAAAATGGCATGTACAATTTAACAAATAATACTCATCTTTAGAACAGTAAATATACAGCTGGATATGGATATCGTTCATTCATAAGTAAATCCATAATTATCTATTATGGATACATCCATGTCCATATCCAATTTTAGATGAATATGAATTTTATTGATATGGATATGGATATCCACGAATGCCCATAAACATTAAATTTATATTTTTAAATTAAAAATAGTATACCATATTAATATAGAAAAAGCTAATTAATACTATATAGTCTATATTGCATTAAGAAATTCCTATTATTTTTTTATGTTTAATAAAATCATTAATTTTAAAAGCTAACTAATCTGATTTTGTATAAAAACATAATAATAAAAATAATATCGTTGGCGTTATGCCACCAGCAATGGAGAAATTTACCAAATGATGACGAATCAAGCACTATCGAACTCAAAATTTTATGATCTATGCAATGGTACTAAATTCTTCGGCAAAAAGTAAATGGTGGTGGAATAAATTCACCCAAAGTGGCGGCAACATCTTAACATTACCGACTAACGGTGATGCGGTGAGTTGCATTGCTACCTCAGCCAAATGCGTTGGTGTACAACGAGCTTGATGGAGGTGGCGGTGCATCTCACCACACCAGCATGGATCGACGACATTTGTTGCCGCCACTATTTGGGTGGAATTTCTGCCAATTACTTTTTGCCAAAAAAAAAATTAGATCCATTGCATGGACGGTAAAATTTCAAGTCCAACGGTGCCGGATTCGACATCATTTGACTGGCTTGTCTATCGATAACACTGGCATGAGTTATTTTTATGAAATCAAAATATTAATTATCTTTATTGGTAAACTATTTTTTAAAACACATAAGGAGATGATTTTTTTTTTTTACTTTAATTTTATAAGTTATATTTTTTTAATTACGTAAAAAATGATTGGATATTGAATTTTTATCTAATATAATCAAATATCCTACCAATATCTATTTGGATATTCTAAAAATATCCATGTTCATATCCAAAAAAAATTTGGATGGATATTATCCAATCCAATTGTACTATATAATTGGATATCCAAATAAGTTGGTAGATGGATCAATTTGCCATCCCTACAGTCATCTTTTCCTATATTAGAAATTTATCTTTCTTCTACTGACATTTACTAAATTAGTTTTAATAATAATTAGTTACTTTTAATAATAATTAATAATGGTTATTATAAAAATAATAATAATTGACAGTTACTTTCAATAATAATATCAATGATTTAGACTTGGTAGGGTGCAGCTATTTTTATTTATTTTCTGCATTGCAATGACATTTGTTTATGAAATATTGTTATTGTCGTTGAATGATGAGATCATGGGAATTAGCTTCTTTTATTAATTCATGTGCAGCTCTTATCAGTGGAGTAGCGTTTGGACTTGCAAATCCTAGTCTAGGCTGTGTTGCTAATAAAAATCAGTTATCAAAATTTAGCTCATTTACAAGTATCATATGGCTCATTTGTAATTTAAATTTGGTTTGGGATTCCCATCATACCTTTTCTCTCCATGATTTAGGTTTGCTGCTGCAGAAGCATTGCCCGTGGGAATTTTTGGGCTAGTATGACTCTGAATCTTATGTGCCATTGGGCATTTTGTAGGTTCATTCTCCACAGATTTTGCTTTTTCGGTTCATTTCCAATTTTCTTTTTCTTTTCCAACACAGTGTGTTTTGCGTTTGGATCTGAAGTTTTGGTCGGTTATACAAACTGATTCTGATTATGTTATACCAGACTCAGGTACCGAAAGCATATTTGGTCAGAAATGAATAATGAATTTTCCCTATTATGTTGTGTATTTTGTATTAGAGGGACATAATGTAACGGACTGGAGCATGATTTTTCCTACTTTATTGACTGAACTATGATTGTTGTAATACTTTGATGTGTATATTGCTTGCATATTATTTTGCATTTCAATGGAAAGTCAGCAAAAGGTAGTTATCCTTGTGATTTTAATTATTCTGCATAACTGACTATGTTTGATGTGATTTCTTCCCATCTTTCCTTTTCCTCTCTCTCTGCACTTCATGTATGCTCGGGCAAAATTTTCTTTTTCTTTTTCTTTTTTTATTGCTTTTGTCTCTATAAAATGCATTTGATTCAGTTTCTTTTTTCGGCTAACATCAGATTTAGTGTTTTAGTCAATTACTATAAACTAATAGTAACACAATGTCTCTTTTCAGATTCCATTTTCAGTCTCAAAACTCGTAGCAGTTTGGAGTTGGTGTTTCCGTTCCGACTTTTAAGGTTCCATCAGAATCTCAATTTAAGAATGTGGCTTCTTGTAACTCAATATCAGATCAGTTTACAATGTTAGATTGCCTTCGTTCTTATCAATGCATTCATTCACTCAAAAATTGCTTACATGGCATCTCTTTAGTCTTCTGATTCAAAATATCGAAGTCTTTTCTTCATCAATCTTCTTAAGTGGACTTCCAACTCATGACTAGTTATAATTTAATTAGGACAACAGCGGGACTCAATTACAAGATCACTGGGTCAAACCTTCAAATTGGCTTTGACAGATTGTTCTCTCAGGAGTCATTGTTGAATGCAAAGGCCTAGTTTGTTCTTTTACGCATTGGATGGAAGCTGGGTATCAGAAAAGATAGACACAGCAGCTTAGGATTTATTTATTTATTTATTTATTCATTGATATAGATCTAGAAACATTTAGTGTGCTGTTTTCTTTTGTGAACCATGCGTACACTCTTGTTCTTGCTTCATTTTGAATACACTATACATTCTGCTTCTTATCAAAACGATTAGAACATGCAACAGTTAACGTTTCCTTCTAATACATGAAGTCTGTTTTCATCTGCGCGGCATCTCAAGTTCTTGACTTCTGAGATTATTTTATTTGTGATGCAAGCTGGACAATCACCAAATGCAAAGAACGATGGGAGATTTTTTTGCTGGGAAACTGATTGAACCACTTTTCAAGATGTTAAATGAGTTCAGAAGCTGTACGGTTTGTTTTATAAAAATTTTTGTTAGGATTCTATTGTTTATTTATTGCTTGTGCCATCGAGCTACACTCAAGTAAATCGAGGAAGCTCATAACCTATAACAACTTTTCAATATATTCAATAGAGATCTGCTGTATGATGATAAGCCTATCATTGACATTATATAAAACCATGTTGTAGCTTCTCTTTTGCATGATGTTTGGACATTCAGGGCTCAAAGTTCTATGCCTGGATGCCTAAATGTCAAAGTGCTTACTTGTGGTTGTGTTTGACTAGTTTTGCATGTATTTTTGGTCAAGTTTAGTTTGATAGGCCTTATCTGTTATTCCCTATAAGAATTCTGATAGTAGATGATAGTTACGTTTAGTGCTACTGCAATTGATGATTTTTTGTTGGAAGGTTTGTAATTCTGAAGGACAGATTCATTTCCACTTAATGCTTTTTATTGACATATTTTAAATGCTGTGAAAATACAGCAAGCATCATACGAATGGTTGATGAAAATGCAAATGTATGTTGCCATGCTCTGTTTTCTCAGATACATACAAACTGAGACAATCAGACGTGTGTGAATGCACAATTGGTGTCAACTGCACACAGTTGACTACCAATTTGTCATTTTAAATAGGTAGGGTTTGGAGATATGTATTATCCTACACATTTTGGAAGGGTTTGCTATTATGTATTTCCAACAGAGTTTACAGTATAATATAGTTTTTAGTTGATCATTTTCCTTTATAGATGTCTGAAATTGGACAAAGATCAATTTTTCACTGTTGCTGCTTTGTCTATCTCTTTTGCAGTCTGTTTTCATATGTATTATCCAATGTTTGATGTTTTGATTCTTATGCGGGTGATTTATATCAGTGGAGTTGTCAAAGGCAAACTCTTGTTCAATCATATAATCATGGAATTATTACTTTCTCAAATGTTGCAGAGATTATAGAATACTTTGTTGCAACTTTTTCGTCCAGTTTCCAAATCCTGTTTTATTCTGTATTGTCTTATCAAGTTCTTTTTCATTACAAAACTGAAATAGCATCACGGTGTTAGTTCATCGTAACAAATAAAGTATTTTCCATGACAGTGTTTTTTAGCTGAAAAGTAAAACACTCCCTTAATATTGGTGGTGTTATTCAAAGGTGGAATCCTAATGCGTGTTTGTCTCCTTCTTGGTGTGCCATATGCAAGAGAAATGGCAAAAGTGCGGATCATTTGTTTTTGCATTATCACAGTGCTGTCCAGCTGTGGAATAGATTGTTTCAGACTGCTAAAATCTGTTGGGCGAAACCAGCTTCTTCTATGTCTATGCTTTCAGAGTTTATTTATGCTTCTGGAAGAGGTGAAAAAGCCAGAGTGCTGTGGAAATGTTCAGTTATGGCCACCTTTTGGGTGATTTGGATTGAAAGAAATTGAAGGATTTTTGAAGATTCAGAGGAAGCTATCATCTTTTTGTGGGAAATAGTGTAATTATTAGCTTCTTTTTGGCCTTAGTTACTAAGGAATTTCAGGATTCTTTGTTCTTCTTCATTCACTAAACTGGGAAGGGGTGTTGGCTTATTTCTGTGTTTTCTATTATGTGACTTTAAATAGTTTAATTCAAATTTCAATATGACAATAATATGTTTATTTCTCATTCTAAATTTTTCAATATCAGATTTTCACGTAAGCTTAATACTGTAACTTCCTAATGCTTCTACAGAAACTCCTTTGTCATTTGTTGACTAGGGTTTAGCAAATGATTTGCTTGCTTGAAATGGTTCCAATACCGAGGGTTTTCTTTATACCTTGATTATTTGACAGTTAGGGACTGTTCTTTTCCTGTTCATACGAATTTAAAGCTATGAGGCAAATAATTTTCTTGAGAATTAAAAATGATGTTTCAAGAAGAAAATTGATTACTGTTAGATAAAAGGAATAATTTTGGTTTGAATCCATTGTTCTTCACTTACCCACTATTTCTTACTAATTTGTAAAGGAAAATGAAACCGATATCTCATATTATTTATCTCTTGTTACCGCTCAATTCGGGAAAACACGTACTTAGGAAAAATAAATAGAAAGAAGGGAAAGAAAAAGATAGCTTCTGTGGATTTTTTGTGCAAATATAGAATTTTCTTTTATATGCAAGTCGTAGGACTACGAATTTATTATTTAATTTCTGGACACTCGTCTTTCTGCCTGTATAACATGTTTTCCTGTATTAAATATGTGCTGTATTAAATTAAGTCTCTGCCCCTAGACTTGTGTTTGTATTGCGTAGAATATGCTAAATTCTCTGTCATGAGTTTTCCAGTTAGGAGTTCGAATAAAATTATTGCTCTCTTTAAAAGTAAGATCCCCATATCTACAAGATGTCCCGATAAGTGTATCAAACCAGAAACTGATTTTGGAACCGTTATCAACAGCCAGTTATGGCCTCTTCAGAGAATCATGTGGATCCAGTTAACAAATATATCACTAAAACCAAATTTTCAGTGGACATGGAGCAAAAACTCGCAATTTAATCTGTCAAAAGGCTTAACAATAGACTCGTATTGATAAATATCTTATGTGCTCTGGACTTAAGGATGTAGGCTAATAAAATTTGAATTAATGTTTTCAAGCATCCAGTTTTGTTGAAAGAATTGTCAAACCCCTTGGTATCATCGTTGCCCACTAAGATGATGTTTGGAACAATTTATGCAAAATGTTTGACAATTTGTTTAAGAGCGTAGTAGCAACATCAGAAGCAGTTGGCCAATCTGTTGGAAGGTTTTGTACATAAAAAGGACCCACATGAATGCATCTTAATAATTGGGAATCCACACAAGAATCAGATAGTGTTTGATCCATCAGTTCCAGCATTTCTTTCTTCTGTCCACAGGGGCCAAGTCAAAGGGTGTAAACACGATGACATTGCAAAGTATTTAAGTTAATTGAGAATTTGACTTATTGGTCCTACTACATTCATATAACAATCACAATCCTAAAGTAATGATCACACTATTATCAACCTAGCTAATTTCCAGAAAAATAACCCATAAACACATCATTTTCATTTCCACAGGTTCACCACACAACTAGGATACCCATTGCATTAAACTAGTGGTAGAAACTCAAAATCATTTTCAAAAGCCCTATCACTTAGTCTCCCTATCCCATCCAAGCCTAACCTTGACATATGTCTCCAAACCATAATATAATATGTGAAGTATCACTTTGTCTCGTTAGATACATGTGACTGTGGTTAGTAATACAGGAATCATCTTTATAACTTGTCCACCTTACATCCTCAAAAGTCTGATTGGCTAAGTTCAAACTCCCACTTGTCCTCTAGGTTATTTCTCGACGTCTGGCCATGAGTTGTCCAGTGCCACCTCCACTGATATTCCATTCAAAGGAATAAGTTCTATTGGCATCTATTTGATTGTGTTTCCAAGAAGTAAGTTTCGAAGTTTTTCTGGTTAGTAAGTTCATTCCGACTTTTATTCCAGGCTGCAGAACGTGAGTAGGATAATCAAAACTTTGCCCAAAAAAAAAAAAAAAAAGAATCTGCTTGCCAGATCCATCAATATTAAATTCTGTTGTGACGAAATTTTTGGAATTCAGTGAGGTAGCTGACAAAGATTTGGTTATTCGATTAGAGTTCAATAGTATGGGATTCCCTCCACTATCATAATAATCAATAAGCCTTTTGTGTCCATGCTGAGATTTGTAGCGAGATCAATTATGGGATTGATTAGACGACCGACGCAAACTTTAACATTATTAAAATCCCCAAACCTATACCATAATCCAAAGTAATAACAATTTGCTTTGAGGATTTTGAATAATACCTAGATGTTTTTATTGGAGTGACAAAGCCTAAAATTAATCTGCCATACGTAGAAGAATCTATCTGATTTTGTAAGTGCTTTTCCAGGCTCAAGGGTGTTTCTTTGTGCAAGAACAGCATGCAAGCCAAACTATAATCCACATAATAAATTGAACAAGGAAAAAGAATTGCATTTGCCAATTGCCACATTTCTCTCCAATAGGAATGGATAATTACAATCATGTAAAGTTGGTTCCCATCTCCACGAAATGCAAACGTCATTCCAGATTGTCAGATGTCAATTGAGTTTGAAGGCAGATGTTCTTTTGGGAGTCATTGTGGAATGCACAGGTCTAGTTTGTTCTTTTACTCGTTGCACAGATAAATATGAAGCTGGGTATCAGAAAAGACAGATATAGCATATTTGAATTTTTTTTTATATGGATCTAGAAACGTCTAGTATGTTTTCTTTCGTGAACCTTTGGTCCACTCTTGTTTTTGCTTTATTCCGAATATGATACACTTTCTGCTTCCTATCAAAAGGATTTAAACTGCAATGCTTAACATTTCCTTCTAATACACATGTATTAAGTATTAACGATTCCATATTTTTGTAAATATAGAAAGCATAAATAAATATTGCAATATCTTTATAAATATAGAAAGCTTAAATAGGCATGGTCGCTTTCTCTTTTAGTTTCGATAATCCTTGTTCCCCAAGGAATTTGTTTTGTATAACTAGCACCGTTAATGTCAATTGTAAGATATAGAGATTTTAGTGAGGTCTTTCTCCATTAAATTCGTGTCTAATTTTACATGGTATCAGAGCCATGGCTGACGGTCAATCGTCAAAGAAAGTTGAAAATCTTAACAAATAGGAGGATGATGTCTTCCTGATACATCCTTCATATAGTCCAACAGCTGTTTTAGTCTCGCTTTTACTCACTGGTGATAGATGGCTTTATGAGTGAAGAACAAACTCGGTTTTGTTTATGGGACTATCACCAAACCAGATGATGATGATGGCGGTAAATGGCAACGTTGTAATGATCTTGTTGGATCTTGGGTGTTGAACTCCATTTCGAGTGAGCTTGTGAGAAGTGTGTTGTATGCACAATCTGCTAGAGAAGTATGATAGGATTTGCAGGAACGTTTTCAACAAACTAATGCACAAAAAATCTATGAACTCAAACAAGCCATCTCTAATTTAAGACAAGGTGATGTTTTTGTTTCCCTTTATTTTACTAGAATGAAAGCACTTTGGGATGAATTAAATTCATTACAACCTGGAGAGCCATGTGTTTGTAGTAGTGCAAAAACTATGAATCAGTTGAACAATTGGATTGTGCGATGGAATTCCTTCAAGGGCCGCATGACAAATATGCAGCACCAAGAAGTCGGATTTTGTTGATGGATCATTTTCCTAATGCGAACAAAATTTACTCACTTGTAAGGCAAGAAGAAAAACAATAAGACCTTCATGCATTAGGGGGACCTCTAGAAGCAGCGGCACTTGCTACACAAAATAGGCAGTCACTATAGCAAAATTTCCTTAATAACCGAACATGGGGCAACAATGTTTCAGTTGATAATAAAGCTAGAAATTTGAATGGTAGTTTTGGAAATAATCAAGGTAGGCCGAAATATGAACATTGTGGGAAATTGGGACATAAAATTGAAGTGCTTTGAGTTGAATGGATATCCACCAAATTGGAGGAAATGTGGACAAGGAAGTAAAGAAAATCCCAAGACAGCAGCAGCTATAACCAGTAAAGAAGAGCAACATGCACCTATTTTAACTCAAGAGCAATATTAAAAACTCCTAGCTATGTTGTCCTCCCCAGGTCGTTTACATACAGCAAGTATAGCAGGTATAACTCTTAATTCCTCCTTTTCCCATACTTGGATAGTAGATACGGGTGCTACCAATCATATGTGTTGTTCTTTGGATTTCTTTAGTTCTTATGAATCATATCATATGCCTCTTCATGTTCAATTACCAGATGGCACAATGGCCCTTGTTACTCATATAGGAAAGGTTTCTTTTTCCCTAGATTTTTATTAGATAATGTGTTTTATATCCCAAGGTTTAAATTCAATCTATTATCAGTTAGTCAATTAACCAAATCAAATAAATATCTGGTCATCTTTTCTTCTGATTATTGTGAATTTCAAGACTTGTACGTGAAGAAGAAGATTGGCAAGGGTAGACTTCATGAGGGCTTTTTTTACAAACAACTTCCTACCGCATCTTCCTTCACTTCTCAAATGGCTTCAACCCGTGAGATTGATATTTGGCATTGGCCACCCTTCTCTGAGCCGTTTAGAATTATATTATAAATATAATCCTTTGGTTAGTTTTAATAAAAATTATATTTGTGATATTTTTCATAAAGCCAAACAAGCTAGAAGGTCTTTTTCTGTTAGTAGTATTAAGAGTAAAACTCCTTTTGAATTAATCTATTGTGACGTTTGGGGTCCTTTTTCTACTCCTAGTTCTTCAGATGCTTATTATTTTTTAACTATTGTTGATGATTATACAAGGTGCACTTGGTTATATTTAATGAAAACAAAAACTGAAACCAAAAAGCACCTTTGTTCCTTTCATACTTTGGTTAAAAATCAATTTAATTTTGACATTAAAATGGTGCGTTCTAATAATGGGACTGAGTTCCTTGTTAAAGATTTGCAACAATTTTTTCTAGATAAAGGTATTATTCATCAAAGAAGTTGTGTAGGAACACCACAGCAAAATGGAGTCGTAGAACGTAAGCATCGCCATCTCCTTGAAGTTGTGCGAAGTTTACGTTTTCAAACCAATTTGCCCATCAAATTCTGGGGTGAATGCGTCCTTACAGCGGTATATTTGATAAAGGCATTATTCATCAAAGAAGTTGTGTAGGAACACCACAGAAAAATGGAGTCGTAGAACGTAAGCATCGCCATCTCCTTGAAGTTGTGCAAAGTTTACGTTTTCAAGCCAATTTGCCCATCAAATTCTGGGGTGAATGCGTCCTTACAGCAGTATATTTGATAAATAAGTTGCCTAGTAAAGTATTACAAGGCAAATCCCCACATGAAATGCTTTTTGGTGTAGCACCTGATTTGTCTCGATTAAAGGTTTTCGATTGTTTGTGTTTTGTAAAAAAATTACACATAAAGAATAAATTTGATCACCGTGCTAGGACCGACATTTTTATTGGGTATCTTTTTGGACAAAAGGGATATCGTATATATGATATTGAAACAAAAACTATTCATGTGTCACGTGATATTATTTTTTATGAACATATTTTTCCCTTTAAGGATGTTACATTGCCAAGTATTTCAGCACATTCTACACATGTTGGAGATAATTTATTTTTGGATAATGATTCTTTTGAGTCTTATGATATTTTGTCTCATAATCAAAGCACCGATACACCTGATGTTCTTAAAGAGAGTGAGCCACAACAACCAGCCACGGATCAACCTATAAAAAATACCCATTCCCATTTCATTGAAACTACTTCAAATCACCCCACAAGACTAGTATCTCACACAATAGATGATCCACTGCATGACACTCATTCAGCCATAGAATCCCAAGAACTACCACCTGCACGGCCTTCACGAGACCAACGACCTCCAGCTTATCTACAAGACTATTGCACCTCGGCTAGTCATACTTCTACACCTGCCAATCTTGTTTCTTTGTTACCAGGTAAGAAATATCCTCTCCAAAATTTCCTTTCTTATCACTGTTTCACACAATCACATAAATCATTTTTATCTGCTAGTACCTCTAGGGTAGAACCCAATTCCTTTTATGAAACAGTTAAATTTCCTGAATGGCGTATAACAATGGAGGATGAGATACATGCTCTTAAGAAAAATAATACCTAGACGCTTACTCATTTGTCAATAGGTAAAAAGGCTATTGGTAGTCAATGGGTTTACAAAATAAAATATCGAGTAGATGGTACCATTGAGCGCTACAAGGCGTGATTAGTGGTAAAAAGGTTATACACAAACAGAATGTATTGATTATCATGATACCTTTTCTCATGTAGCTAAACTTGTGACAGTAAGAGCTATGCTTTCTCTTGCAGTTGTTAATAGTTGGATCTTAGAACAATTAGATGTAAGTAATGCTTTCCTCCAAGGTGATTTAGAAGAGGAAGTTTACATGCAAATTCCTCAGGGTTTTTCCAAACAAGGGGAGCATTTGTTTTGCAAACTTAACAAGTCCATTTATGGTTTGAAACAAGCTTCCCAAAATTAGATTTCCAAATTCTCTACTGTAATCCAGCAAGCAGGTTTCCGTCAATCCAAGACAGATTATTCTTTGTTCATGAAAATCAATGGAGTTTCTTCCACCTTTGTATTGGTTTATGTAGATGATATTATTGTGGGTGGGAATGATTTAGTAGAAATTGACAATGCCAAAGCTTTCCTTGCACAGAAATTCTACATTAAAGCTTTGGGCACTTTAAAATATTTTTTGGGTATTGAAGTAGTACGGTCATCTCGTGAGATATTCTTATGCCAAAGAAAATATGCCTTGGACATTTTGAAAGATGCTGGACTAATTGATGCTTATTCCTCACCTTTTTCAATGGAACAACACTTGCGTCTTTCACCTACATATGGGATCCTTTACCCAATCCTTCAAGTTATCGAAGTCTTGTTGGGAGGTTGATTTATCTAACAATTACAAGACTTGATATAGTTTTTTCTGTGCATGTATTAAGTCATTTCATGCACGAACCATGCACAGTGCATATGGATGCAGCTTTAAAGGTACTACAGTATTTAAAATGATCTCCAGGAAAAGGTATACTGTTGTCTTCCACTAGTGATTTGCGTATCCGTATGTATTGTGATGTTGACTGGGGGAAGTTGTCCTGTTTCTTGTCGATCAGTTACTGGATATTGTACTTTTCTTAGAAGTAGTCCTATTTTTTGGAAAACAAAGAAGCAAAATGTTGTTTCTCGCTCTACAGCTGAAGCTGAGTATCGTTCCATGGCAGACCTCTCGTGTGAGTTACAGTGGCTTAAGGTATTGTTTGCTGATCTTGGATGATCCCATTCTGCCCCTATGCCTGTTTACTATGATAATCAATCGGCATTTTACATTGCTGAAAATCCTGTCTTTCATGAGCGTACGAAACACATTGAGTTAGATTGTCACTTTGTGCGAGAACGCATGCAATCCAAATTGTTGCTTCCGTTGCACATTCATAGCTCTATGCAAGTTGCAGATATCTTCACCAAACCATTTGGTCGTGATCTTTTTCTTCATCATATGCGCAAGTTGGGCGTTGTTGACCTCACGCTCCAACATGAGGGGGAGTATTAAGTATTAACGATTCTATATCTTTGTAAATATAGAAGCATAGATAAATATTACAATATCTTTGTAAATATATAAAGCTTAGATAGGCATGGTCTCTTTCTCTTTTAGTTTCGATACTCTTTGTTCCCCAAGGAATTTGCTTTGTATAACTAGCACCGTTAATGTCAATTGTAAGATATAGAGATTTTGGTGAGGTCTTTCTCCATCAAATTTGTGTCTAATTTTACAACACCAGTCTGTTTTCATCTGTTACGTCTCAAGATCTGACTTCTGAGATTATTTTTATTCCTGATACAGATTGGGCAAATTACCAAACGCAAGGAAAGATGGGATCGAGTTTATTTATTGCTTGGGCCATCGAGCAACACTGGAAGTACATTGGGGAAATTCATAGGCTATTATAATTTTTCAATATATTCAATAGAGATCTGTTGTATGATTTTAAGTCTATTATTGACATTATGGAAAGCCATGTTGTGATTCATCTTTTAATGACATTTGGACATGCAGAGCTCAAGTACTATGCTAGGATATCCAAAATTTTGAAGTGCTTCCTAGTGGTTGACTCTGACTGGTTTTGCATACATTTACTTGGTCAATTTTAGTTTCATTTTCCTCTATTGCTGTCCTAAAGGGGATGAAGATCTATTCTTCATTGTTGCTGCGCCATCTCTCTCTTTTGCAGCCTAGTTTGCAGCCTTACAGGTTCACCTAATAATTCCATTTTTGGACATGCAGGAAGGACCAATTCATTTATTTAGCACCATTTGAAATGACATTCCAGCTTCAGTTTGTCAGTATCTCGGCAGTGTAAGTTTATACATCTCTTTTCTGACGTCAAACTATTGTTGCTGATAAGAAGAACACATGGTGGTACTTAGCTTTTACACACAAACATATGATTCATGGTTTGTCCATATGCACCTTAGTCTTATATACGGTCAATGTCTTTGAATGAAGAAAGCCACTAAAAAGAAGAATAGCTTCGTAGGTTAAATTCAAGACAACTGCGGACAAAAAGCAAAATTTTGTTTATCTTATCATCTTAGTAGCTCATGGAGATCATCAAAATTGAATTCTCAAGTAATGATGGTTTCCTGGACATATATCATATTCTATTCCATTAGGGACATATTTGCCATTGCATTAGTTTTGTTTCACTGTGACCCAGTGCAGGGGAAAAAAAAAAGCCTAACAAAGTGCCTAAAATGTTTTTCTTTTTTACTTAACTGGGCACTTGTTCCAGAAGCATTAGTTTGGATGGCGTTTTAATTTAATGACAAAAGCATCTTATTCAAAGGCTGAAGTTACCATTGCTTCAAAAATTTTATGATGAAGGTAACATGTCTCTACGTCTTCTTTTGGTATTAACTCTCTTTGGCATACAACTAAACAAGTGATTGCCTGGCATTGCTTCCAAAAGCAAACGGAGATGAGGAAAGCTGGTGATTGATGATGCAGAAAATCTTGGTATTAATAAACAGTAACCTGAAATGATGTAGCTTTAGAAGAGGGCAGGTGGTAGCTGCAAATTGGTTTTCCTGGTCTTGCTTTTATCGACACCATCTTAAGTATTGCTAATTGGGCAATACATTGACATGACATACATCTCTGTCACTGCATATTGGCTTTTCACTTTATTGCTTTGTTACAGCAAATTTGATTTGTTTGGGTTTTATCTCACCGTTTGGTGCATGAATTTCAGATGATTTATGCATAATTTGGTCACTGAAACACCGCAGCCTGCTTTGTTTACTCTGTTTCCATCAGTATGATGCCACTGGTACTCATATTTCTTCTACCATGCTTAATCGCAAAGAAGGGTTAGACTATATTACATATAATAATATAACATACAGTAAATCCATGAGCTGTCCCCGATGACAACTCAACTGCTTCATATCCTGTAATTTTATTTTTTTGAGTGACAACCTAAGAGTTACTATATGTTACATATGATGTAACGCACAAAAAAAAAAAAAAAAACTGTTTATTAGTAGAAACTGCTCTTATTATGATTGCGCGATCAATACTATTTGTTAAAGAAGCCAAACTAATTTCTATAGGAAGAAATATCACCACCTTTATTTTAAAAATTAAATTTACTACACACTATTAATGTTTATTTCTAACTACAATTTTTTTTTACAATCACAGCATCTCAATATCAAACAATGCATAAGTATAAATTTTAAAAATCAATTTTTGGGCTAATGAATAATTGCTTGTTATCTATTTAGTGTGTGCCACCTAAGTATGAATATTACCATCCTTAGTATTTACGCTTACAAAATAATGAATGGAAAACAAGAAATGACATGGAGCAACATGATCAGCCAACACCTTGTTGTGCACCTACACAAATCTTTGACTTAATGATTTGGGTCTTTCTACAATGCTGTAATTTTTTTTATAGCATCAATAATATAAAAAATATGTACTATTAGGTCAAATTAATGTATTATTATCTCTATTAATAAAAAATTAATTATTTTTAAAATAATATAGTGAGTTAACAAACCAATTTAAAGGGTGATTTTAGATTTAAAAATAAAAATAATGAGAGATACAATAAAATACAATCTTTCAAGTTCTTTATTTCAAATTAAATTCTTGGCACATTAAGTAAACTTCATTTGCATAATGCTTATGAGTACATCATCTTTTAAATAAAAATACTATATTCAGAGGTGAAATTATTTACACTCTAAAATTTACTTCTACACTCATATTTTAATTAAAAAATTTATTACAAATATATCTCTAATGAAACTCGCAATTAACGACAATTAAATATAAAGAATAGATAGTGTTACTTTGGACACTCAATCCACCGTATATCCACCTAGCGCAAAATTATCTTTCTCTAAACGAAGTTCTTCCTCAGAGTGCAAACATATTTTTAGTTTTTACAAATACTAGACATCACATGCAAAGTTAAGGATTGACACATGACTTTGACGTGATTTCAAATTCCCATGAAAAAAATATAATGAGCAAAGAAGCGCATAAAAAAATCGTTTTCCTTTTGAGAAAAAAAAAAAAAATCAGCTGATTCAGAATAAAGAGAGTGAAACTGTGTTGTGCATGTAATTGAAAAAATTGAAAACGCAATTTCTTATTCACAAACGTGAGCAACAAGCTTTTCTAAAATATGCAAAACCTTTTTCGTGTTTTTGGAAAACTTCAAAAATAAAAATCAAAGAATGACTTTGTTGAAGTGATTCGGACTTCGTAGAAAGGATATATAAGCTTTGCTGTTAATAATATACTTTTATGGCAGTGTCAATATATTTCAAAAGAATATATCTGATAGAGGATAATATTGAAATTTATAAGAGTGAGTATAGTAAAAACTGATTTTTAAAAAAATTTTAAATGAGTGTATTGAGTGAAAGAGTGTTCAAAGTATATTTTAAAGTACAAATAATCTTATCTATAATTTAAATATAAAGTGGTTTTTAAAAGTTAGAAGCTGCAATTAGTCAAGTGTCATACTTGTACATCAATAAAAGACTTGTTTCAAGGTTTGCATAACAAGAAATATAATCAGCAATGAAGGAGGAACAATGGATCCGATTCCGGTGAGCAAAAAATATTGTGTCAATATCATTATCATAGAACCTTAATATTTTCCTTCTCAATTGCTGAAGTTTAAGTAAGCTACTCGTGTATTACTCTGAATACATTGCTAAATATTGATAGGATGTAATTAGTTCTTTGGATTAATAATATTTATATTGGTAATTATCTGATTATTATATTTGCTAGACGACAAGAGATTTTTAAATTTATTAAATGTTACTAATAAAAAGTTGATGTACATGGTTAGTTAAATAAATTAAAATTTTTTAATTAATTAATTATTTTTTATCACTATATTAAATTATATTAAATGAATGGCTAAGATTAAAGCACTTGAATTTAAGGGTCGCAACAATTCCACCATAAATACTGTAAAAATACACACAGCATCATAAAAATATCCTAATTAACTCTTTCAAATTATTATTCTTTAAAAATATTTTTTTATGATACTGTCTGAATTTTTACAATACTGATAAGGGATCGTTAAGGACCCTTGGATTTATATGCTTTAATCTTTACCATTGATTTAATTTAATGGATAGATAACATTCAAGTTCATGGACATAATTTAATTTTTGATAATTTGACAAATATTTTCTAAGTCACCAACAAAATTAAAAGTTAAATATACAAATATACAAATTAATTTAGATGTGTAAATACTAAATATGGATTATTCAATCTGCAACAATACATGTTGATACAGATCTTTTTGTTATTTATGATTAGAACAATATAATTTTATTGAAGAAGAGATAATAATAAGAGGATAAACTAAGATTGAGTTGTGTTAATATTAAAATACATATTTTTAAAAAGAAAATATAGAAGTTTCAATAGACTATACTTATTTTTTTTTATTTAATATCTAAAATTTAATAACTAATAAGTTCAATTTTTAAATTATTAAAATTTAAATATTACCCTAACTTTTAATTTTGTGAATTATTACTGAAATCTAACAGTATGTATTTATACCACTATTGATACTATAATATTTATAACACTATTGTTGGGTGATCCTTTTTTTTTTTTAAATGTGAAAATAATTTGTACAGTTTAAAACCAGACGGGGATACATTTAACGTCGCGTCCAAACGGATCGTTTCTTTATTTACCACCTCTCAGCATTAATGCCGTTAATTTTGTCCAAGTCAATGTCCTTCTCGTTTTTGTTTATTTGTCTAATGGCGGGAACGCTCCAAACCCTAATTCTCACACCTCAACCATCAAAAACGCTGTCGTCTTGGCACCGGCATTCACATTTCCGTCCAAATGGTTCTCGTCGTTTAAGTCCTTTCGTCACTTTCAATCCTGGCCGTTCAATCTCAAGGCCCGTCCGAGCTTGTCGACCGTCCAATCAAGATTTCGCTTCTTCTAAGGGGCTGAATTGGGCAAAACCAGTGTTGAAAACCGCCGCCGATAATTTTCTCCCGCTAGGTGATCTCTTATCTCCTTTCAATTGGGCAGCTTTTATAGAAGTGCTTTTTAAGTTATCTTTGGGCAAAAGCGATTCCTGAAAGGTGCTTTCAAAAATCACTTAGGCAAGTATTTCTCGATACAAGCAATAATTGATGTGGTATTTTCATCTCAAAAACTACTTGACCATTGAACACTAAAAATTGAAGACAAAAAATGTTTGAACTAGGTAAAGGTGCCTAGTAGGGTGCAGCTTGATTCTATTTTTCTGCATTGCTCTGGCATTTATATATATGAAAAATTGTAATTGTGGTTCAACGATTGAAATTAACTTGTTTTATTATGTTATGTGAAGCTCTTATCGGTGGAGTAGCATTTGGACTTGCAAACCCCAGTCTAGGCTGTCTTGCCGATAAATATCAGTTATCAAAATTTAGCACATTTGGAATATTTATTGTCTCAGGTAAGGAATTCATATAGCGCATTTGTAATTTAAATATGGTTCTGTGATTCCTATCATAGCTTTTCTCTCCTTGATATAGGTTTGACATTGCGTAGTGGAGAAATCGGTGCCGCCGCAAAAGCATGGCCCGTGGGAATTTTTGGGCTAGTATGACCCTGAATCTTATGTGCCAATGGGCGTTTTGTAGGTTCATTCTCTGCGGATGTATTTTTTGTGGATTCATTTCCAATTCTTTTTTCTGACATACTGTGTTTTGAGTTTGAATTTTTGGTTGGTTATACAAACTGATTCTCATTATGTCATACCAGACTCAGGTATGGAAAGCATATTTGGTCGCCAATGAATAAAATTTTCTTCCAGTTTTGTAGTGTATTTCATGTTCGTGGGACAAAATTTTACTGATGGAACCATTCAGGCTAAGAACAAAATAATGAAATCTTTACTTGCTCATTTATTGCGCCTATTTTCCAACTATCTATAATTATGTTGACCATTTTACAACAAAATTTCATGTGCACTAGTATCCATTTGCAGTAAATTTCATGTTTTATGCTGTTATACATGTTAAATTTGTTCTCCTCTTCTGAGTGCAGTTCTCAATTCTGTTATTTACTCCATACTTTTCAAAGCTAATTTTGCAAGTTCAGCTTCAGCCGCAAGAATTTGTTACAGGTTAGGAAATCAAACTTACTCTTCTATATGGAAAGCCTGTATAACTCTTTTATTGATTTTACCACAATTCCCTTTGGCGTTTAACAATTCAATTCTGTTTTGCGCATCATTTATACTGTTGGATGCTCCCCTGATTCCACTGTTTTCCAAGGCTGGTGTAACCTGATTTCTGTTGAGAATGATTCTCACATTTGTGCTTTTTGTCAAATGTTTATTGTCTTTCTGGATGCCTTCAAATTCATAAATTGATTAAATACCGATATATTATGTTTTTGATGTCCGAAATCCACATCCCTTTGGTTTTATGTTTCGTTTTTTGATCATTTTCATTCCTGCCTTATTATCTTGAGATGTAATATCTGCTTTATTACATTCATAAAAGGACCATGAACCAGTGTTAGCCTCTGATGAAATCTGACTGCTTTTTACAAATGCATATGTTAAGATGGTAGCCTAGAACTAATCCTTGGAAGTGGAATTAAGTGAAATCAGACAGTCCCCTAGTGTTTCTGAAGATTACAAGTACCAATTCCATTTCCGTGGTTGATACTAATGCCTATATACTTTGTTGGATTTTAAGAATACATATTTCGGCATTTTTGTAGCTTAAAATGGGTTTTACTCCATTGAACTCCTTCTTATGACTTTCTAAGTTTAATTGAAAAACTCATTTGTTTTTTAATGTTATATACAGGACTGGCTTTATTTAGCTGCATGCCAACAACATTATCAAGTGGAGTGGCACTTACCCATGTATGTCTTTTGCTTTATTACTTTCTTTGTTTTGTTGCCAACACATCTTAGGTTTTGAGCTTAACTGTAGGTTTGAATTTCCAACATGCAGCTTGCTGGGGGGAATTCTGCACTTGCTCTTGCAATGACTATAATATCTAATCTGCTAGGCATAATGATTGTAAGTTACTCATTCAAGAATGATGTTATGTACATTTGAATCTCCTTCACTGCACTTGTGTACCCATGTTTATGAGTGAAAGATCTGTAGCCAATGAAGTAATGATTGTACTTGCAACAAAACCAATATCATGGAAGAAATTGTACTGATTATGCTTGGTTTTTATTTTCTTTTCTATTACAGTTTTGGTTCACTTCTATACAGCATTTTCTTGTTTATAAATCTTTGATATGCACTTACTTGCACATTATGTCAATTGTATATCTGCTAACCGTTATTTATCCTTGTGAATTTTAATTAGTCAGCTTAACTGATCAAGATTGATGTGATTTCTTGTAGTCTTTCTCTCCACTCACATCTCTTTTCAAACCCCCGTCTCCCCAAAATCTTCTTTATAATTATTTTATATGTATACTCCTTGGATGTGATTTTTGCGTGTCAATTCAATATCTGGTAACTGTTATGTATCCTTGTGAAGTTTAATTAGTCAGCATAACTGGCTCAGTTCGATATGATTTCTTTGAGTCTCTCTTTCCCCTGTCTCTTTCTCTCTTTCTCATATATGCTTGTGCAAAATTGTCATAATTTTTTCTCTACAACATGCATTTGATTTTATTTTTCTGGTTAACGTGAGATTTAGCGTTTTGGTCAGTGGCCATAAACTAAGTGTAATGCAATGTCACATTTCAGGTTCCATTTTCAATCTCAAATTCATAGCAGCTGGAGTTGGTGTTTCTGTTCCTACTAAGCAATTGTTCAGAAGTCTGGTTCTCACACTTTTAATTCCTCTAATACTGGGGAAGGTAATATCTCCTTTGTCTTTATCTAACTTTTGAGTAAGTTAATTCTTCTGCAAGTTGCAGGAAAGAGGAAACGAGCAGGGTTCAGGTGTTTATATTTACATACATAGGTCTCAGGGTATAAAAAACAAGGCACAGAGTATCATTGATAACTTCATTTGTCACAGATTAGTTTAAGAGTTTGCATGTCAGTAACGTAAGCTGGAGATGTTTGTCAAATTAATTTCCTAAGCTTCAATGTTCCCAGTAAACTAATTTCTTGATTTACTGCTTCATTGGTTCCCAAATGCTATGATTGTCACATCATGTACCAGATCGGAGCATTGGTTCATAGCAGACTCAGGTCAAATGCTTATTAATTTTTATGCTTGCCACTGAACTATAGAAGTTTTGAAACTTTGCTGCCTTGTTATAAGATTGTGTGTGTCTTTGTCCACACACACACACACACACACACACACAAAGAGACACACACACAGTTGTTCTACATAGAGCAAGAAATAGTGTACTGACTTCTTTGGCTGGACATTTCTAATTCCTCATTATCATTGTCCTAGAAACTTGCTATAATCTCTCTCAAAAAAGAAGATACTGGCTATTGCTAAATGAAGCTTTGACTATACTAGACATTGTTTGGGTAGATTTTGCTATATGTTGGGCTTTCTGGATTGGGTGCAGAACCTAAATTAAATTTTTCTAGTAAGAAACATGCAGTGATAGGATTCATCTCTCATTATTTTGTGTCAACGAAAAAGCATCGGCTAACAGACTGGGACTTTGAAGAACATTGTAGTGATCTTCTTCTTCGACACTCTTTCTGCTGAAAATATTGAGAATGAGGAATTTGATTAATGGAAATTTATTCTAACTTGTTTGATTGAAAGATTGCAGAGTTCTTTTAAGTGGAGTAATTAGAATTTATTTTCTTATCTAAATTTTTATTGATAATTCATGTTTATCTACTCTGGTAAGTCTGCAGCATATAAAGTGGTTTGACATATTTTCTGACAACTGTTGCATGTAAAACCAGTCCTGTGGAATACCATAAACAAAACTAGTATACAGTCCATGTGGCATCTGTTTTCTAGAATGTTGATCCGTTACTTCTAATTTACAGGTTTTACGAGAATCCATCACAGGTGAGTGTCTCAATATATTCATTCGCCCTTAGAATTTTTTGCTTTTTCTGTTTAGTATGTCAGATGTGATTAGACTTATGAGCATTAACTAGCAAAGAGTGTCAGAATAATCGATTGGTAGAACTGATTATACCACCATGCGGCCAACTGCTTTTGAACGATTTCCCAGCCAACAAAGTCCTGTGATAAACATTTTTACCAAGACATCTCTTTGGTAAAAACTAGTAACTTTTTGCAGTCATTTTTTTTCTTTTCTCTCTATATGACTAGGGTTAGTTTTGTAAATATTGGCAAGGAGCACTTGCAATTTAATTGCTTAACGATGGGAATGCAATTTGCTTCAACCTTTGTTAATTTGGTGGACTATTCTAATTGCCCAGAAATACATTATCTTATTGTTAATCCTGAACATTTTACGAGTACAAAGCCCATTCAAGAATGCGGAAAGCCAGAAAAAGAAAATCCACTTTATGCTTTAGAAAATCTACAAAGTAGATATAGGTATATTCATTCTTGATCATTCTCTATCCTGCTACAAACTCCACCAAAGCAATGCTGTTGTACACTTTAAAATACTTTTTCTTGTCTTTATCCTTACCTGTCAACCATACTGATATGTATATATGAATAACGTTACGTATCGGCGTATCTCAAACATTATCTCAAAAGGTCTGTCCCAAATGAGGTGGCATGTGAGATAACATTAATCTAATGGTTGGTGAATGTCTTCGATTTCTAATGCCATCTTATTTGGGATGAAACTTTTGGGAAACCCAACTATACATGCGTGTGTGTGTGCGTGCATTAAATGAATTTAGTTGTGTTACAGATCTTTCAGCTTGTTCTTAGTGTAATGCCCCAGGCATTTCAGCCAAGCCTTGGTGTGTGTCACCACCCATGAAGGTTCCATGTAATTAATGAGTTAGGTGGTAGTTGAGAGAGTTCTAGGCCTCCGTCTAGACATTTCCTTGTACTCTATAAATAGGAGGGGCCTCATTTGGCCAACACACACAAGAACCACACAAGAAATCCAGCACACAAAGCATTGTAAGCTTTCCTTTGAGCAATAAGAGTTCTTTCCTCCCATCTTGAGCAAGTTTGAGTGAGTACTCTTTCCTATTTTCGAATCCAGCAATGTTTTGAGTGTGCAAGGCTGACTTAGGGACAAGAGAGTGTGATTTGGAGCCTAAGGCCAAACGATTCAGTGGGGGAACAAGCGGGTTGTGACAAAAGGCATTCTTCCACTACTCTTTTAAATTATTAACAGTATTCATGCCATAGTAAATGTTCTTTGCAGGTTTGTCAGAATTTGTCGATCAAAACCGTAAACTTTTTTCAAAGATCAGTGCCATCTTCCTCAGTCTGGTAAGGCATTCACCCTGCCTTTCCTAATGTTTCATTGAATGCACATAATTTCACAACTTTAGCTAGTTTAATTCAAATTTCTGTATGATAATATGTTTATTTCACATTTTAAATTTTGAGATGACTGTTCCAAGGTATTGTTTGGCCGTTCAACTTCTTACTGCAGATTGGTCTCGATTTTTTGACTTGCTATAGATGGTTTTAATGGAATCTGTTGACTATATTATTATTTCATGTGAGCCAATCTAACTTCGCAATGCTTCTTCAAAAACTTTGTTATTGTTGACTTGGGGAGAACAAAATGATTTTATTTTCTTGCATGGAATGACTCCAATAAAGAGTTTTTTTTTTTTTTTTTTTTGGGTTCTTTAATTAGTTCTCTTGTTGTGGTGCTTAAGTCTTTATTTGTTTCTCAATTGTTAGGGACTGCTTTATGCCTGTTCATTACGAATTAAAAGCTTCAATAATGGATTAGGTAATAGTGTTCTTCATAATGAAAAATAATTTTTCAAAAAGGAAATTGATTACTGTTACAACTAAATGAAATTGGTGAGGAGCTTTAAATTACATCTTTATTTTCCAAGAAAAGAAGCTGATGCTTTGTTGCATGCCACAACTAGATAAAATTGTGGTTGTGGTGAGTCTAGCAAAATGATTAACTGAAGGAAAGAATACTATGATTCGCATTTCGAACAGGCATGAATAGAGCATCTATAGGATAATAATTTCCGTCTTGTTTCTACTTCTGCCCATAGAATTTTCTTTCACATTGCTTGGAATCATCAATTTATTATTTCGTTTGAGGACTGTCTTTTCTTTCTTCCTGTACAACAACTTTAAAATTATTTTATTTATTTTTTAAATTCTACTGACTTACTTCATGTTCAAAATATATGCCCTAATACTTTTTTTTTTTCACCGCCAGGGAAGGGGGGAGGGGGGGGGGGGGGTGTTATTTTTTCAAGTTTGTATGCATATCTCCTGAAAAGCTTAATTTTGACCATCTCTTGGAAAATGACTAGTCTTTATAGCTGTTTCACAAAGGAGTAAACTTGGATGTTCCTTGCATACTATTATGAGAGACTTGTGTGTTGCTTGATTTGGGAAATTATATCATGCTCTGAAAATAGGGTAATTCTTCAGGTGCCATGGATGCAAGTGAGCAGGTCAAGGTCATTACTGTTGATGGTTAAGCCTCAAGTTTTTCTTGTGGCTATTGGGATGGGAATGTATGTTCTTCACATTAATTTCCTTGTTTCTCTTTGTTGCCGCTGTATGTTGCAAATTTTACACTTCTAAAATTCCACTATACTAGAAACATTTAGCTGGAACAAAAATTAAATAAATCTTCTGCACTCCATTTAAGGACAAAAAATGAGGCAACTATTATGATTCTGCTGTTATAAAGGTTGATCTGCTGTCTATTTGGTGCTACTAAACTCATATTTTTCTGAGCATCCTTTCTTAATTTATGTTCTGCATTGGTTATGCTCCATGTAGGCTTAACAATAGATCTCTGTTCACACTGTCGATGAGGACTTACATCATAGTATTATACATTTCAATGTTCACTAGAGAAATTAAATTTGACAAAATTTCACTTTATTCTGTTAGGGATATTCTCTCCATTTTTGAAATACCCCTAGATGCTATTATGTGTATCCTTGCAGCCTAGAATTTACATTGAAATTGAAAATTGTGCTTATTTTTTCACTATGCTCTGAATTTGAGATTACCTAAACCTCTTTCGTGACTTCATATCTTAGATTTGTTAATTAAGATTTTCTTGAGCCAAAAATAACGTATACGGTGCAATTGTACATCAAGGTATCGAAGCACACCAGCTGAACAAGCCAAATATTTGTCTTAAAAGTTCACGGTCCTAGGAAAACATCAGTGTATAGTTTATGACATATGTTGAAACCATATATAATATTATCCAAAATGTAGAACTTGAGAAAAAATTTGTGCTTGAAACTAAACAAGTCAGATACGTTTGATATTTCAACTGACAAGGGACTTTTTTTGTATTACAGACTTCTGCATCTGATTCTATTAGCTTTTAATGCTTTTTCTGTACGGAGCCTTTCGGCCATTTCTGATGATTATCAGTCAGTCTTTGCCAAGAAAGAGAATACCAATGCTGTTGTACTTGTTGCAAGCCAGGTCCATTGCACTGAATATTCATCCTTTGTCATTAAAATGAGATTACTTTGATCTTTTACCTCGAAGAGATGTTACATTATATGACAAACAGGAAAACAAGAGAAAAATGAGAAAACCAAATTGTTTTTGTTCATTACGCTCTTGAGAAAAAATTATCTGGGCAGCTATCACTCTGAACTGATAGTTTAGGCTTGATATCTCTTTCATGCTTTTGCAGAAAACTCTGCCAGTACTGGTGGCAGTTGTGGAGCAGCTTGGTGGTGCATTCGGTGAATCTGGTTTGCTTGTTCTTCCTTGTGTTGCTGCACATCTAACTCAGGTTATTTCACTTCGTTCTTGTTCTCATTTTCCTTTATAAACTTGATCATTTCTGACATTGAACCACTATATATAGATTATCATGGACTCGTTCCTAGTTAACTTCTGGCTTCGGAGAGATAAAGATCTCTCGTCCAACAATGCCAAGGTAGCTTGAGTAAAGGGGACACTCACATCGATACTCGTCATGAGCCAAGTTCTTTTGGGCCATCTTCCAAACGCCATAATCAACTCGCTAGCTGTTTATCCCCATTTGTCCTGCATTTTGGGCATGTCAATGTAAATTTTATTTTGCGATTTGGGCACGTCTAGTAGTAGATCACTCAATTGGACTTGGAATATGGCTGGTGTGTGCTGTTTTGTAGGTGCAAAATTGCCAGCGTTTGGTCATACAAATTGTACATTTACAAGAAAGTTCTTTACTAGAAGAAGAGTCAATGTCATTTTTTTAAAACAATAGTCCCTACATTTCATTTTCATGCCAACGAAATTAAAGAAATTAATTAACCATAATTGAAAGCAGCTCAGCTTCTGTTTTAGCAAAAAAATAAATTAATTGAACATAATAGTCTTAAATCGGTGGACTACATCTAGAGGAATATCCAACCATTCTACATTTGTTCCAATACCGTTACTTTCTGGTACAGCTACTTTTTCTACCCCTTTTACTTTGGTGGGTGCCATCACCAGCCCCGAAATTTTTTAACTTTTTAAATATAAATTAACAATTTTTTTTTCGTATGGGTGTTCTCGTTTTTTTTTTTATGTAAACACGCTGTTATGTAGTCTAATTTAATAGAGTCAGTTTTTAATATTATTAAACCGTACGATTTTATAATATATTAAAAATTAACTCTATTTACTACACGACTTAACAATGTATTTGTATTAAAAAAAATAAGGATGCCTGTACCTAAAAATAATTATATAAATCAATATCTAACTTGGCACATGGGGTAACTCAACTACTCCTAAATGTATTTTGTGTCTATTGTCACGGGATGAGTATTGTGTGCAGTAATCCGTGCGGCACTTAAACAACTTCTAATACGAAAGTCGCTAAGTAAGCCTTGAAGATTTCTCGAACTAGCTAAGCGAGAAAGTTTGCGAGAATGTTAGCGAGAAAAGAGAGCGATATAAGCCAAAGAAAGCTTTTATTACTCGAAATAGAAAGTTTACAAAAGAACTTTACAAGTATGCTTGAGTTACTTGGTGTTGTAGGGATACTTTTTTAAATGGTAAGTGTCATGCCCTATTTATAGGGGAAGCTTGCCCATTTTAGAGCCTTCCTACAAGTTGCAAAAGTTACCTAAATATCTAGATATTTTCTATACACAAGTGTAGAGATTTCTAGAGAGTTCTAGTGGGGGTTTTTAATTAATTTTACCCCAAAAATACGATATTTAATTAAATATACCTCATGTTTGAAAATTATGTATGTATGCCTTTTTATATGGTATATTGTCTAAAATGCCCCTAAAGAAAAATATAAAACACACAAATTACTCCCAACACACTCTACTTCTCACACTTTTTAGATCCACACAACAAAAACCCACTCTACACTCTCAAAATCACTCATGAACAGCCAATGTATTGAGATTTCAGTTTGCAGTTAGGTGCATTATTCATCCAAAGAATAAGATATTTGAAACTTTATATTTATTTTGTGTTATTTATTCATTTTGTTGACATTATATTATTCTTAAAGTTTTGCTTAGTTTATAATAAACAATAAAATAACTCACATTTTCATTACATTTGCATTATATTACTGCTATTTGATGGGTTTTATAATTATATTTGTTGAAAACTAAATTTGTTGTCAAAATTTTGTTCTGCACCCGACATACACGACTACAGTCATGTAAGTGTGCGAAATGTTTTAATTGTTATGACACCTTAACGTTCTATTAGTCCAAATATATATATATATATATATATAAATGTATATGTATGTATGTATGTATATGTATATTTTCACTAGATATGTCCCTCTGACATTACTGAACTATAATCGTGTATTTTAATAAGTTACATGACTATTGTCGTGTATGTATGAACTTACATATTATAGTCACACATATATGTAAAATGTTCTAGCTGTTATAAGACTCTAGCATTCTATTAGTGTAAGAAAAATATTTTTTTAAGAAAAAAAAAATATGTTCTCTGACTAATTACTAGGCTATAATCGTGTATTTTTACAACTTACACAACTTTGTTGTATATATATAAATTTACACAACTTTTGTCGTGTATGTATGCATTTACACGACTTTTGTTGTGTATGTATAAATTTATATGACAACAATTGTACAAGTGTGAAAAATATAGTAGCTGTTATGACACCTAGCATTTTGTTAGTGTAAAAGAATACGTTTTTTTTAACTAAATATATCTTCTGATTGTTTATTAGACTATAATTGTGTATTTTAACAAGTTACACGATTATTGTCGTATAAACGAGCAATTACACGATTGCAATCGTGTAAATTGGCAGAGCGTTCCACACTTCGTTATATGCCTTGTTTGATTTTATTTTTGTATTTGTTGTATAATCATGTGTTGTATTATTATAGGAAAGAGTTTCTCAAGTTATTTCCATTGATATTTCTAAATTTGACATTGAAATAAAGTTTAAGCTTAAAACATTCGATCCAATCCCGCCTCTTTCAATTATGACAAACGATGGTGTAGATTATTTTCACGACGAAGCAAAAAACTATATTTGCTTGGGTATTTCAGCTATGATAATTAAGTAGCAACTTGTGTTCTCTTAACACTTATTTATGATTCTTACAGTATTGGACCAATGATGTTTGATTAAAAAATCATTTATTGTTTGATGTATTAAAGTTTGATATGCTAAAGCTTATGTTGATTGTGTTATCACTCTAATGAGTGTTTTATGCAGTTTTTGTTCTCTGTTCAGTTACTCGATTATAGTCGTGTATTTGTGAAGTTACCCAACTACCACCGTGTATATATAAATTTACTAGACTATAGTCGTTTATTTATGAAACTTGACTACAACTGTATATTTATAAAGATATTTGACTATATTGGTATATTTATGACGATACTTGATTGTAGTTGTGTGGTTGGGATGAAAACGACATTTTTAAATTTGAGGAAAATTCGTGAATGTGAACTGATTAACGTGGAGCTATAGGTGTACGAAAGTTATACATGGATTCAATTTGATAAAAAAAAAAAAGAGCATAAAATGAAGCAAATTTGAAGAGATAGCTTTGACCAAAATAAAGGTTTGTTAACCATATGTTTTCGAATTTTGAGTGAGGAATGATGTTTAAGAGATGAACGATTGATGTTTAAGTGGTGGGTAATGATTTACAAATGTCAAATGAGCAAGAAAAAATTAGATGATTATGAACCTTAGAATGAAAGAGGTGTATGTTTTGTTCTTAACGAGAGAGATCCTTGAATAAGTGAAGGAGATGAAGAGTGATGAACCCATGAATCGACAAATTGGTTAGCTGGTTCATTGTCGTGGCTAAGTGCTAGCAATTGACACCCATTATACCTTCCAAGCAGTTAGCCACTATAAATGGAGTGACTATCCGTTTACTTGACCGTTGTCGTGTATTTATGAAGATACTCGACTATAATCGTGTATATAAAGATACTCGACTGCAGTCGTGTATTATGAAAATACTCAACTACAATAGTGTATTTAAGCTAAACATTCCTTCAATGATTATGACCATCCTGTTATATCATATATATGATGCAAAATTATTTTCTATTCTTTCAATGATAAATTTAACAAAAAATAAAACTTATATATAATACAGAACTATCTTTAATTATATCAAGTGTCGACTACGTCCCCATTGCAACTGTTACATCTCATTATAATTTATAATTAATCTAAAAATGATAAAATTACAGTAATGAAGTTATAAATAATTTGACACTAAGTAGTTGGTTCCCACAATCATCAGCTTCCTTGGGAATAATTTGCAAGCAGTTTATTAACAACACAAAAAGGAAACAGAGTTCATCAACATCTATTTGAACTATGAAACCCAAAAATATCTTTCGATGATATATACTTGCACGTTGACAAGAAAAAAACAATTAATAATAAGTAAAGAGTGCATTGTCAATTTATTGTCAATTTACTACACTGTTGAAAGGACAAACATGATTCAACACATGTTCAAAAGCCCATATGGTTTATATGCAACAGTAAAATGAATAACAAATTCAACTTGCTTACTTTCTGAGAGGCAATAGTCTCCAATTTTTTTACCATTGGCATCAAGAGATGAACAACTAAAGGCACAAGATTAGATCTATGACCATCTTCAATTAGATGTGATCCTGTAGATAAACACCATGCCAATAGTTCTTCTCTAAAACTTTTTTCAATTGATCAAGTTTTGTAAATGCTAATCATAAGGGATAAAAAATTATCTTTCCAAATAAAAAAGCAATCAAGAACCTTCATCCGTAGTTCAGCATCATTTTCATCCACAAGTCTAATAGAGAACAACATAGTGATTAACTAAACCATTTCAGTTATTAAACAATATGAATATTGCAAACATCATCTAACTTTGCACCCACCTATTTCATAGAACATCCCTTAAAAATCAACTTTTATATAAGGACTTCAGGTTTTGCTTCAGCTTCAACAAGTTCAACCACTCATTATGGACAACCTTCCATTCTTTGCCTTTGCAAATACGTGAATTGAATGATCACACACTGCAAAGTCAAAAATCTTAATATGATGATTTGGGTTTTCACAAGTTACAAGATCTATTTAACAACTACTTGACAAGATTATCACTATTGTAGCCCAAGAAGTTAAAAGAGCATAAGTTTAACTTTTAGAGACCAAGCCTCAACAAAAGAAGTAACATTTTGCAAGGACCAAAGCAACGAAGATAACACTGTTGCATATAGGGTGCTATCAGTTGCTGGAGAAACAAGCAAATTAAAACGCTCAACTAAGTCTGGGTTGAAATTAAAATTAAAATTCAAGGATGAGTTGAATATTCAAATGAACAAATTAAAATTATTTGGGTTCGTGTTTAAACTTTTAATTATAAATTTTCCTCATGGCCACCAATTTCCCTAAGATTTAAGGATGAGATAATATGGAACATGAATATCGACAGGATGGAAACAAATTTTAAATCCACCAGTCTAAATCCTGTCTGCAATTTTTGAAGCACAATTGAGAATATATATCCAAATTTAGCAGGATTATAGGTAACCCATCAAATTGCCAGTGAAGAGATGAAGTGAACCTTTGAGAATGCTGCCTCCGAGATTTGATATTGATGTTGCTTGATGAAATTTTGGCAGTTGATTAGGGATGATTTTCACTGCCACCAAGAATGCCACCACCAAAAAGTGAGAAATTATTATGGTTGATAAAGGTAATATCGAAGAAGTTATTGTAGCCAAAGGAGAAGAAATTCAGTGGCAAAGTGGATGAGGAACAAATCTAGTGAAGGAGAAGAACAAGGCTAGTCGAGACTTTGAGTACGGCAGCCGCATCTGTAATTGGAGATATTTGAGGGTAATTTAGATATTACTCATCTCAAAAGGTATATTATGATAATTTTGAAGTATGAGAGTATAATTAGATTAATAGCCAAGATTCAACGTATAGCCGGGGTAAATTCCTGATTCTAGTGTTATGTACAAGTGTGGAGAGTGTGCTAGAGGGTTGTGGAGAATTCTAGAATCAGGCCAAGACTTGGGCCAAGCTAGCACACCTTGGCGAGTTTTGATCCGTTGGGCTCGTTGTCTTGGCGCTTGGGCTGGAAATATGGGTTGCCTAGCTACTGAGCGCACCACGGATCTGTGATTTAACTTTTTGTTGGCTAGAAAATTTGGCAGTCTGTTACACTGTGCTCTCTATTTGCTAGTGAGTGAAATTTTTCAATTCGATTATGAATATATTTGTCACTTCTGGGTAAAATTTCTCATATTGATACATACACATACATAAAGAGACAAATCAAAATTGGATTTGTTAGAACAAATGAAAAACTTATTTTCAATAGACAATGGTTAAGGATGACAATCGGGTGGGGTGGGGTGGGGTGGGGGCGGGGAGACCTATCCCATTCTCCACCCCATCAAAAATTTTGCTTTCATTTTTCACCTTATCCCCTATAAATTTAGTAGAGTGGGAATGGGGAAATCATTCCCCACATGGGGAATAAATACAAAATGAAAATGACACAAAAAAATAAAACACTCTTGAAACTAAACCACCAAAAAGCTCAGTAACTTCAGGACTGATATTCAAGATGAGAAATTGTATTGTACCACTGCTCTACACCACAAGAGCAAACCTGATTGACACATTCCTGGGGTATATTACTGCTTGCTTCCTTCTTTTGCGAAATTCAACTTAAATTAATAAAATGAAAAACCGGATGACAAAGTAAATTGCACATGAAAGAACTATAGGGTACCCAACATAATAATTATTATGAATTATAGCAATATATTAAATATTTTGGTAACTGCATTGTACTTGCAGCATTTATTTATTTATTTGTTTTGGATAATTTCTGATGGAATGAGAAAAGACTTTTATTAAAAGAAAGTAAAATGATAACAGCTAATTAGGAGAGATGTAATGATCCTTACCCCATAAAAACAAGTCACGAGTAGACAGATAGCATAAACAACAAACCCAAGAAGAAAACCCTCAACTAAATCTGCAAGAAATATAACCATTTAGATCTCTGGTGATATTAGCCCTTAGAACATCCAGGGCTTCATCCCACCAGGTAAAACTATCAAGATTTGAGCCTATGTTAGCAAGAAGATCTGTAGCAACTGTTACCTTCACATTAAATACGAGTAAATTGAACTTGCATGTCAGACAGTTGCTTTAAACAATTGTTCCAACGAACAAGAATGGACCATAGAGGTGGGATTCTTTTATTGTAGAGATGCAAAAAACCAACATGAAATCACACTCAGTCCAAAGCTTTTTCCATTTGCGAGCAAAAGCTTGCGCTATAACACAAACCACAGCCATGATTACTTGCAGCAATTACCCTGCAACCTCACAACAGGACAAAATCAAATATTAAAATGGCTAAAAATATCTAACTTGGAACAGAGTCTATTCTTGTGCTTAGGCTCTATGTAATATACATTTAAGGTTCGATTAATAAAGATTAGATTGTCTATGTTTAAGGAAAAGATAGGGCATCTATCGATGGATGATCTATATAACAAAATTCCAGAAGTAAAAATCATGAATCTCATAAACATGATAGGATGCAATGGAAAAATACCCACCCAATGTAAACAGTAAATCGTTCAAATGAAAAAGTACCCAATAGAATAGTAATGCTAAAGTAAAATACATACCACAACAATAATAATAATGAACTGTGATGCTGTCACTTCCATTTTCTTCCTGGACATTTTGAGAAAGCAAGCAATAACAATAGTATCCCAAAATAAAATCTTCAGAGGAAGGACTAAAGATAATTCTCAACATTATCTTACTTTTCTGTTGTCCACTTGACAAAATAGACTATGACAAGCCCTACCTAAGCCTTTCCTATTGGCAAAAACCAAAATATACAAAATACTAGCATTCTTTTGTTCCCTGTAATATAGAAGTCCTGGCCAAATATACATGCATGCTAAAATTTAAAATCTCCACTCTAAAATCACATTCATTTTGCACCGTCATCACATGCATCACATTCTTAAATCTTCATTTCCATCTTATACTTTTATTACAAAGTTGAAATAATTAATGAAAAAAATAACCCAATATCGTAATCATATTCATGCACATTACCGTTACCCCTATAGCACAATAGAATTCTAAAGCACCATTTGTGTACGATAAGTAAACGTCCTACACAGAATTCCATTGATTAATGTCCCAGAGGATAAATATACATACATGCCTGATGGTCACTCACAATATCACATGCAAGGCAAGACAAACCAGATGTTTCAATATCAGTAATTATGTTTGTTGATGCAGGCAATATAATAAATACATGACGTAGATTTACTAAAATTAAATGCATTCACTATCGAAAAACAAGTACAATTTTTGCTGTTATAATCAACTTTCCCCCATGTACTGAGAGAAGCCTTCTATTTATAGCCCTCTCCTGATAACATTGAAATCAAATTCAAACTCCTCTTATCCATATCACTTAAGATTGGTAAAACTCTTTAATTCTACTCCATATCACTTAGAATCACACTTTTGGATTCTTCCTCATTTGGAGCTTGGTGAAGCTCTCATTAATGATCCATAAACTTAAGGGCATACGGTGGTTTAATTCCACTCTATTTCTTCCACAAGACAAATGGGCACAGCAAGATCTCACTCTTGACTATCCTTTACCATCGTGTAGGATTTATAACAGCAAGATCTCTTTATTGACTATTCTTAATCTTGGTGTGGGATTTACAATTTACAGTATCAAAATATATCCTTTGACTATCCATGACCTGGTGTAGGGTTTATGGGCACCATAATCTCTTCTTTGATTCTCATGACCAAAATGTAGGACTTGCAGCACTAGGATCTCCTAATTGATTATCCTTTACCAAAGTTTAGGATTTATGACATCAGAATCTCTTCTTTGATTATCCTTGACTATTGGTATATGATTTATGGCATTGGGATCTCCTCTTTAACTCTCCTTGACATTGGTGTACAGTTTATGGCACCAAAATCTCTTCTTTGACTATCCTTGACCTTACTCTAGGATTTATAGCACTAAGGTTTCTACGTTGACTTTCAAGACCCTAGTGCAAGATTTATGGCACCAAAATCTCTTCTTTGACTATGTAGGATATATGACACTAGGATTTTTTCTTTGAATATCCTTAACCTTGGTGTAACATATATGGCACTAAGACCTCTTCTTTGCCTTTCATGACTCTAGGGTAGGATCTATGGTACCGGAATCTCTTCCTCGACTTTCTTTTACCCTAATGGAGGATTTATAATATTGGCATCTCGTCCTTTACTATCCTTGACCATGATGTAGGATTTATGGCACCAGGATCTCTTATTGACTTCATGACTATGGTACAAGATTAATAGCACCAAAATCTCTTCTTTGACAATTTATGATCCTAGCATAGGAATTATGGCATTAGGACCTCTTTTTTGACTTTTCTTGATGCAGATGTAGAATTTATAATACCAGGATCTATTATTCAATGATTCTTGACCTTCTTTGACTTTCTTTGACCTTGGTGTAGAATTTACAACAAGAAGATCTCTTCTTTGACGAACCTTAACTCTAGTGTATGATATATGGCACTAGGATCTCTTCTTTGACTTTGATGACCATGGCAGGATTTATGGTATCAGGATTTCTTCTTAGACTTTTCTTGACCTTGGTGCAGGATTTATAGTAGTAAGATCTCTTTTTTGACTATCTTGACGCTGGTGCTAAATTTACGGCACCTGAATCTCTTGTTTGACTTTCGTAATTTAAGGCACTAGAATCTTTTCTTTGATTATCCTTGATCCTAATGTAGGATTTAAGGCATTAAAATTTCTTCTTTGATCATCCTTGTAGTGCAGGATTTATGACACCAAAATCTCTTCTTTGATTACTCGTAGCCCTTACTGAAGAATTTATGGCACCAAGATCTCTTTGACTTTCACTGACCATAGCGCAGGATTTGTGACACAAAAATCTCTTCTTTGACTATCCTTGACCCTAATGCATGATTTACGACACTAGGATCTCTACTCACTTTTATTAACTTCTCATACTTTTGTTACAATAGTGCTCACAGATAGTAAAATTGATAAAACTCTTTAACTATTACTAGCGTGATTTCTACAATGAGCTATTCTGAATTTCTCATATTACCTTGATCAAATTTTTTCCTCTTGACATAGAAACTGTGATTGTGGATTCTGAAAACAACATGTCAAATACTGCTTGTAATTTATATCAAATCACAGGGGATGTACAATCATTTGTTCTTTAATTATGTAGACAAGCTACCTATGAAGTGGACAAAAAATTGAAGGACTCAAGTTATATATAATAACAGAATCACACTAGCTAAAAGTGAACCTTAATCACTTTTCCTTTAGTCTGCTAACTTCAGCCAGCAGTAACAACAGATAATAAAGTGAAATGTTCACCACCATAAGCTGTAATTATGGAAATGCAAAGACAAACTAGGCTTTAGAAGCCCAAAAGAAAAATTGAAAACAGGAATGCCCAATATGCCTAAGTAATCCATATCTTACCTCACTTTTCATTGCTACACCCTTTCATTGCCTTGAACTAGCCTTCAAGCAGCTCTAAGTAGTCGCGAGTGTTACTTTTCTCATCTTCTGATAAGGCCAAATAGAAGTTCTAGAAAGTAAGAAATTGAATAGGCAAACAAATTGTACAGTTGATCAGTTTCCACATGCAACGTCATCATAATAATGCTATTGCTGGCGTTGCCTGAGCTTCCATTGTCATCGACAGATTTCGCCTAACCTTGCTTGTTGAGAGGGGCAGAGAGCTCCATTATAGTTTTAAATAAAATGAAATTTTATTTTAATGAAATGAATCTTTTAAAATTTTAATCTCCAATGCGATGGTTGTTTTAGATATATCGAGGGTCATTTTTTTCCCTTATGTTGACACTACAACAAAAAAACTGTGTTATCCACCAGGTATTTCTGAGGACATTATTTACCGTTGATGATAAGCACTTTTTACAAGAACATAAAAGTATTGTTGGAAAATCATAATAAAAATTATAAGGTTTTTCAAGAATAATTTACCCTTTGATAATAAAGAATATATTGTTGGAAATGTTATGCTAAGTTGGATTGAAATTTGTCAGGACCCACCCAAAGTCATCTTTAATACTTATGAATCCCATTTGTTACTATAATAAAGCCAATAAATAAAATAAAATAAGACTTTTATTGGTTCATACAAATCAAATTAAGTAAGGCCTTGTCATTTTTGCCCTTTTTACCCTGATGTAAGCCCGACCCTCTGCATTATATGAAGGATTTCTTTATGATGCTGTATGTATTTTTTCAGTATTGATAATGGGATTAATGTGGATCCTTAGATATAAAAGTTTTAATCTGAATCATTCATTAAATATAATAGATAATTAGATAATTAATTAAAATATAGTAGGTAACTTACAAGTTACAGGTAAATACTAATTTTTTAATTTGAAATTAATATTAATTTGGAAAAAAGCCACCAATACCCTTAAGGTTTGCTTAAATAATCATATAAATCTCTTTAGTTTCATAAATGGCCAAATAGACCCCCTTAATTTCATAAATAATTATTATACCTTTTGATTAAAACAATCTAAATGAATATAAATATAGTAATAGGATAAAAATAATAAATAAATATCATATTATACAAATAAAATCTTGCAATAAGTATAATTGATAAAATAATATGTGCAATGAAAATTTTGTTAATATTAAGTTGTTATTATTCTATCCTGACAGATTAACTAAAATCTATTAATTACGGAATTTGATTTTAAGATTGATATTAATGTAGACATAATTAAATAAGATATTATAAAAAATAATATAAATTTATAAATTATTGTGAATGTTAGGTATAATTAATTAATTTTATTAGTATGTCATATTAATAAAAAGAATATGACAAACTAATAATAAAAGAATATGAAAAATTAATAATGTTAAAATAAATTTTTTAATATTGAAAATATTTTGTAAATTTTATTTTATTTTATATATATTTTTTTTTAATTTAAAAAGTTTTGTATGACCATTTAAGTAAAATTTAGAGGTGTGGATGGTTTTCCCCATTAATTTTATAGCCTATTTAAAGTAATATATCATTCTATATCATACATCGCACTTAAGATGTTGATATTATTGAAGTGTTATGTTATTAAAAATTAAACTTTGCATTTATAATGTACTACAAATTTAATGTAAAATGTTATAAAAAAAATATAAAGACATTTTTCACTAGTCAATTGTAGCTTTCCTTTACAAAATGGTATTATAAAAGGCAATTGGTAAAATGTAATAAAAATGGTATGGGAAAAAGTTAATAAAGGTGATTTTTCTTGTAGTTATTAAAACATATGAAGTCTTACACATACACACATATTCAGTACTTCTATGTACTCATATTTATTAATAGGAAGAAAATTAAAATCATAGTTATCCTGATGTATTATGAATTAAAATATGAAATATAAATATTCGTAAAAGTTAATTTGTAGACTGGTGAAATAAACCATGTTTTATGGGCATTTAATACATTAATCTAAGGTCAAATGAGATATATCACTTGATATTCCATACAACAGTCAAATTTTCAACATTTGCATATAGTTTTATAAGCTAATAAGCCAATAAAATATACCATGAGAAATCGAAGGATGTTATTTATATTTCACCATTGGAGATATATATATAGTCCATTACTCTTCCGTGGCCATACATTAGAATAAAATAATCTCACATTAGAGACTTTATTCGATGGATAGATTTTCAAATTAGTTTGATTATATGATAACTGAATTATCTTATAACATTAAGGATATGATGTAAGTACTATTTTAGCAATTTTGAATTTTGTATTAAGTCTTTAAATTAATTAAATGTTTAAACTCTTTCATGTTTGGCTGAAATTAGTACTTAATAAAACTATGAAAAGCCTATAATGATTGGCGTAGGATACATAGTAAAATAAACTTTAAAATGTAATTAAACATTCATATGAATTTTGTATAATTAAACAAAATATGTTATTCAAGTAAAATTGTGAAAATATTTAAAATTATAGGGGTGGTCACTAAAATTTTCTGGACTTGAGCCAATTACACGATCCAGGTAGTTTATTCTAACAAATACAACTTGTTAACCACTTTGACTTTTGTAAGAATGAGTTCCTATCAGCGGCAAAACACAATTCAAACTCATACTTATAAACAACAAACAATATCTCATCAGAGATCAAATTTGAGTGGAGTTTTTGGTCAATCAATCTTATCATTAGAAAACTTATCGAGTCTCTTTTATCTTATCATTAGAAAATAGATATAATATTAAAGAATTCAGTTGTAAATATATGAAAGTTGTAAATATATAAACGTAAAAAATAAAGAGAGAGATTGTATTTTACTATATCTCTATTTTATTTTCTTTTAAATTTAAAATTATCTTTTTAATAGATTTATTAACCTGTTAACATAATTTTAAAACAATTAAAATTTTTCATTAATAAAAATAATATATACTATTAATTAAATCTAAAAATATATATTTCTTACACTATTAATACCGTACAAAAATTACGGCATCATAGACGCACCTTAAAGCCCATATACAGGTACGATATTTTAAATTTATGCAAATTAATTAAACAAAAGAGCATTTAATCTCTGCATATGTTGCTACTCTCGTTCTCTCTATGTCAAGGTAAATTTACTTCTCAGAGCTTTCAGCTTTTAAATTTGAACTCTTCTCTTTTTTGGCATTTATAACTCTTTCTCTTAGCTTAAATTTTCAACAGAAGAATCCTAATCAGAATTTTAGGTAAATTAAATTTTTAGTTCCTTTTATATTTTACTATAATTTTTCCATCTCCCTCTCTCTCTTCGAGATTTTGCTTTAACGTAATCAGTTTAGGGAAATTCTATTTTGAAACCCTAGCCAGTTCGCATCAAACTACGACTTTGTAGTCTGCTAGGTTTTTAGAGTCGTAGCTTCACTAATTTAATGCATCGTACTCTCGCCATGTTCCTCTGAGTCAACTCATTCACTTGGCGTAAGTTTTATTTGTTCATTATGTTGAAATCAAACTCTCGAGGGACTGGCAATTCAAGGTGTTTCAAAGGCATCAGAATCGATACCTGTAATTTTCATTCATTTTTCAGTTGTTTTGTTTCTGTTTCATAGCTGTAATTACTAGATTTGTTAACATGAATCTGATAACAACTGTTATAATTCAGATTGAATTTAGGAGCACAGAGCTCACAACCATTGCTTGATGCCTCTAGAAAGCAATTTTCTGTTCATAGTACATGATCTAATTGTACGGAACTTGGTGAAATTCAAGTCCAATTTTGGAGCAATATGTACGTTTTTCTTTTTCCTCTTGATGATTTGATTATATCCTGTGTGATATAGTGAGAATCAATCTATGATTTGATTAATTTTTAAGAGACATAATTATATAAGATTAGGTAGCATGTAAAAGGAATCTGATTGAATCATTGGTTATTTTTTAGGTTAAAAGGGGATGCTGCTTAGTCAATGCTGATGTGCATCTTTCCATATTGTTTTTCATTACATTTTGTATGTTAAAGAGTTTAGAAATACAAGTAGAAAGACTTGGTTGCTATTTCTGCCATGTTTGAAGAAACTAGATGGGTCCAAAAACATACGGCTATCTGTTTAGTTTGATTTAACAGTTAAAATATATATAAAGATGGCTGAATCAGACATATAAGATTTGTTTATGATCTGAATTTTGCTTATTTTATTGTTGTAGGAGGAGGACAGGGACAAACATTTTGAAGCCAAGGTGAATATAGTTTATTTTTGTTTTCTGGCCTTAAGTTCTCAATTTTTTACTTTATAGTTTTTGACACACTCAAAAAAATGTATGTTATTATATTGTACTTGCAAAATCCAATGACATGTCCTTTAAAAATGAACTCGGTCAGTGGCTAATATTTTATTTTTGTTTTCTGACCTTCAGTTCTCAATTTGTTACTTTATAGTTTTTGACACACTCAAACAATGTATGTTATTATATTGTGCTTGCAAAATCCAATTACATGTCCTTTAAAAGATGAACACGATCTGTGGTTAACACATTGGCAGTGCTGAGGATAGTAGCTTTGAAATCATAATGTTACATTGTTTGCTTTAAACCCGACTATAAATATGCGCATATAGAAATAAAAGATGTGGTACAAGTGATACGTACAGAATAAGAAACCTAAACATCAAAATGGAGTTAGATTTCCTGTGGTTAATTCTTGGAACATTGACAGACACTTATCTTGCTCTATTTTGGTTTTGAGGAGAGTAAACGAGTACTATTATACTAGCAAATTGGGTGAAATCTCTAACACAGTACGGTGTTTTTAGGAATAAGATAGGTTTTAGGGATCCGGCTATGTTCGAACCGCTCTAAGGTAGGGCATTCTTTATAACCACACAATCAAAGTTATAATGTGTTTTTTATTATTTATCACTTTGCGTGGGTGGTTGTAATTCATGCTCTACCTTAGAGCAGCTCCAAGGTAGCCATGGCCTATCATCATTAGTATCTACGCCTTCAAAATAGTGAATGGAAAACAAGAAATGACATAGAGCACCACGATCAGCCAGCACCTTGTTGTGCACCAACACAGATCTTTCACTTGATAATTTTACTCTTGGGATTATTATTTTTAAAAAAATGTGAAAATAATTCTGTACAATTTAAAACCAGATCGGGATGCATTTAACGTTGTATCCAAACAGGTCGTTTCTTTGTTTACAACCTCTTAATATTGATACCGTTAATTTTGTAAAGTCAAAATCCTTCTCGTTTTCAGTTATTTGTCCAATGGCGGGAATGCTGCAAACCCTAATTCTCACTCCTCAATTGTCAAAAACGCTGTTGTTTTGGTGCCGGGATTCTCATTTCCGTGCAAATGGTTCTCGTCGTTTTAGTTGTTTCGTCACTTTCAATCCTTGCCGTTCAATTTCAAGGACCATCCGAGATTGTTGACCATCCGATCAAGATTCTGGTTCTTCTAAGGGGCTGAACTGGGCAAAACCACCGTTGAAAATCGCCCAATAATTTTCTCCCGTTAGGCAATCTCTTATCTCCTCTCAATTGGGGTGCTTTTATAGGAAATGCTTTTAAGTTGTTTTTGGGTAAAAACGCTTCCTGAAAGGTGCCTTAAAAAAATCACTTAAGCAAGCATTTCTCAATAAAAGCAATAATTGATGTGGTATTTTGATCTCAAAAATTACTTGACTGTTAACACTAAAAACTGAGGACAAAAAATGTTTGAACTAGGTAAAAAGTGTTTAGTAGGGTGCAGCTTGTTTCTATTTTCTGCATTGTTATGGCATTTATATGAAAAACTGTTATTGTGGTTCAACAATTGAAATTAGCTTGTTTGTTATGTTATGTGAAGCTCTTATCGGTGGAGTCACATTTGGACTTGCAAACCCCAGTCTAGGCTGTCTCGTCGATGAATATCAGTTATCAAAATTTAGCACTTTTGCAATATTTATTGTCTCAGTTAGCAATATTTATTGTCTCAGTTAAGGAATTCATATAGCGCATTTGTAATTTAAATATGGTTTTGCGATTCCCATCATACCTTTTTCTCCATGATATAGGTTTGACATTGCGTAGTGGAGAAATCGGTGCCGCTGCAAAAGCATGGCCTGTGGGAATTTTTCTGCTAGTATGACCCTGTATCTTATGTGCCAATGGGCGTTTTGTAGGTTCATTCTCTGCGGATGTATTTTTGTTGTGGATTCATTTCCAATTTCCTTTTCCCACATACTGTGTTTTGAGTTTGGATTTGAATTTCCAGTTGGTTATACAAACTGATTCGGATTATGTCATACCAGATTCCCGTATGGAAAGCATATTTGGTACCAAATGAATAAAATCTTCTTCCAGTTATGTAGTGTATTTTGTGTTAGTGGGACATAATTTTACTGATGGAACCATTCAGGCTAAGAACAAAAGGATGAAATGTTTACTTTCTCATTTATTGCCGCCACCATTTTCCGTCCATCTACAATTATGTTGACCATTTTGTAATAAATTTCATGTGCACTGGTATCCAGTTTTATGCCTATATATGTTAAATTTGTTCTCCTCTTCTGAATGCAGTTCTCAATTTTGTTATTTACTCCATACTTCTCAAAACTAATTTTGCAAGTTTAGCTTAAGCCACAAGAATTTGTTACAGGTTAGGAAATCAAACTTACTCTTCTATATGGCATTTGCCGAAGCCTCTGTAACTTTTTCCTTGATTTTATCATTCATAGAATCTTGAAGTGTGGAAATTTCCTTTTACATTTATAAATGCAGATCTGTTTTGCCCATCGTTTATACTGTTGGATGCTCCTCGGATTCTACTGTTTCCCAAGGCTGGTGTGACCTGATTTCTGTTTAGAAAGAGGGTTATGATTCTCACATTTATGCTTTTTGTCAAATGGTTATTTTATATCTGATGCCTTGAAATTCATAAATTGATTAAATGCCTATGTATTATGTCATTGATTTCTAAAATTCACATACCTTTGGTTTTATATTTCATTTTTTGATCATTTTTATTCCTCCCTTATTATCTTGAGATGTAATATATGCTTTATTAGATTCATAAAATGACCAAAAATCAATGTTGGCTAATGAAATCTGACTGCTTTTTAGAAACACATATGTTAAGATGGTAGCCTGGAACTAGACCCTAGAAGTGGAATTAAGTGAAGTCAGACACAGTCCTTAGTGTTTCTGAAGAAAAAGAGCACCAATTCTATTTCTATGGCTGAAACTAATGCCTGTATATTTTGTTGTTGGATTTTAAGAATACTTATTTCGGCATTTTCGTAACTTGACAACATTTTTTACTCCATTGAACTCCTCATGACTTTCTAAGTTTAATTGAAAAACTCATTTGTTTTTTTATGTTGTCTACAGGACTGGCTTTATTTAGCTGCACGCCAACAACATTATCAGGTGGAGTGGCACTTACCCATGTATGTCATTTGCTTTATCACTTTCTTTGTTTTGTTGCTAACACATCTTAGGTTTTGAGCTTAACAGTAGGTTTGAATTTCTGACATGCAGCTTGCTGGGGGGAATTCAGCACTTGCTCTTGCAATGACTATAATATCTAATCTACTAGGCATAATGATTGTACATTACTCATTCAAGAGTGATGTGATGTATATATGAATCTCCTTACTGCACTTGTGTACCTATGGTTACGAGTGCAAGATCTGTAGCCAATGAAGTAAGAATGTACTTGCAACAAAATCAATTTCTAGCTATACCAGATGGAAGAAGCTTTACTGATTATGCTGGGCTTTTATTTTCTTTTCCATTACATTTTTGGTTCACTTCTATACAGCATTCTCTTGTTTATAATTCTTTGATATGTACTTAGCTTGCATGTTATGTTTGCATGTCAATTGAACATCTTCTAACTGTTATTTATCCTTCTGAATTTTAATTAGTCAGCCTAACTGGCTAAGTTTGATGTGATTTTCTGTAGTCTTTCTCCCCACCCCCATCTCCACAACACTCCCCCCCACCCCAACCCAACTTCTTCATAATTATATGGTGTGTATATTGGTTGGACGTTATTTTTGCGTGTCAGTTGAATATCTGCTAACGGTTATTTATCCTTTTGAAGTTTAATTAGTCAGCATAACTGGCTCAATTTGATATGATTTCTCTGTCTTTCTTTCCTCTGGCTCTTTCTCTCTTTCTCACTTTCTCACATATGCTTGTGCAGAATTGTCATTATCTTTTCTCTACAACATGCCTTGATTATATTTTTCTGGCTATTGTGAGATTTAGTGTTTTTGTCAATGGCCATAAACTAAGTGTAACACAAGGTCACTTTTCAGGCCCCATTTACAATCTCAAAATTCTTAGCAGCCAGAGTTGGTGTCTCTTTTCCCACTAAGCAATTGTTCACAAGTCTGGTTCTCATTCTTTTAATTCCTCTAATATTGGGGAAGGTAGTATCTCCTTTGTCTTTATCTAACTTTTGAGAAAGTTAATTCTTCTGCAAGTTGTCGGTGAGAGGAAACAAGCAGTGGTTTAGGTGTTTATATTATATTCATAGTTCTCAAGGTATAAAAAACCAGGCACAGAGGATCATTGATAACTTCATTTGGCAGAGATTAGTTTAGGAGTTTTTTAGGAGTTTGCATGTCATTAACGTAAACTTGAGATTTTTTTTTTTTTTTTTTTGGGGTCAAATTAATTTTCATGATTTATGCTTCATTGGTTCCCAGATGCTATGATTTTCAAATCATGTGCCAGATTGGAGTATTGGGTTGTAGCAGATTGAATAAATTCTTTGTCCTTTTACCTCGGGTCAAATGCTCCTTATTTTTTAGCTTGCCACTGAACTATAGAAGTTTTGAAACTTTGCTGACTTGCTATAAGAGTGTGTGTCTGTGTGTATACAATTGTTCTACATGCAGCAAGAAATAGTGTACTGAGTTCTTTGGCTGGACAAGTCTAATTCCACATCATCTTTGTCCTGGAAACTTTCTATAATTTCTCTCTCGAAAAAAACAAAGGAAAAAAAAAGGAAACTGGCTATTGCCAAATGAAGCTTTGACAACACTAGACATTGTTTAGGTAGACTGTGCTATATGTTGGGCATTTTTTGATTGGGTGCAGAACTTTTGGAGTAAGAAACATGCAGTGATAGGACTCATCATACATTATTTTTGGTCAACAAAAAGGCATCAGCTAAGAGACTGAGAATTTGATGAACATTGCAGTGATCTTCTTCTTCTACACTCCTTTGTGCTGAAAATATTGAAAATGAGGAATTTGTTGAATGGGACTGTATCCTAACTTGTTTGATTGAAAATTGCAGAATTCTTTTTTTAAGTGGAGTGATTAGGATTTCTTTTCTTATCTAATAATTTATCAATCATTCATGTTTACCTACTCTGTTAAGTCGGCAGTATATAAAGTGGTTTTGACATATTTTCTGAAAGCTGTTGCGTGTAAAACTCGTCCTATGGATACTGTGAACAAATTTCTGACAGCTGTTGCGTGTAAAACTCGTCCTATGGATACTGTGAACAATTATTATACAGTCGACTTGGCATCTGTTTTCTAGAATGGTGATTCATTCCTTTTAATCTGCAGGTTTTACGAGAATCCATCACAGGAGAGTGTCTCAATATATTCATTCACCCTTAGAATTTTTGGCTTTTTCTGTTTGGTATGTCAGATGTGATTAGACTTATGAGCATTAACTAGCAAACAATGGCAGAATAATCAATTGGTAGAACTGATTGTAGCACCATGTGGGGCAACTGTTTTTGAACGACTTCCCAGCCAGCAAGGTCCTGTGATAAACATTTTTATCAAGGCACATTTTACAGTCAATTTTATATTCACTCTCTTAGTTTTGTAAATAATGGCAAGAAGCACTCGCAATTTAATTGCTTAATGATGGAAATGTAATCTGCTTCAACCTTTGTTAATTTGGTGGACTATTCTAAATGCCCAGAAGTTCAGTATCTCATTGTTAATCTTGAACATCTGACAAGTACAAAGCCCATTCAAGAATGCACAAAGCCAGAAAAGGAAAACCTACCGTATGCTTTAGGAAATCTTCAAAAGTAGAAATAGGTGTATTTCATTCTTGATTATTCTCTATCCTGCTACAAAGTCCACAAAAAGCAATGCTGTTCTTACAATTTAAAAGACTTCTTTTTTTGGTCTTTATCCATATCTATGAACTTCACTGATATGTACGTGTGAATAACGCTACATATCCCAAACGTTATCTCAAAAGGTCTATTCCAAATGAGGTGGCACGTGAGATAACATTAATCTAATGATTGATGAATTTCTTCAATTTCTAATGCTATCTCAATTGGGATGAATCTTTTGGGATACCATTTGGGATTAATGTAGCATAATTATACATGCGTGCGTACGAATGTGTGTGTATTAAATGACTTTAATTGTGTTACAGATCTTTAAGCTTGCGATTACCCATTAAGAATGCAAGTTCCATGCCTATTTATAGGCAATCTTCCACTACTCTTTTAAAGCATACATAGCATTCTTGCCTTAGTTAATGTTCTTTGCAGGTTTGTCAGAATTTGTCGATTAAAGACGGTGAACTTTTTTCAAAGATCAGTGCCATCTTCCTTAGTCTGGTAAGACTTAACCCTGCCTTTCCTAATGTTCCACTGAATGCACATAATTTCACAACTTCAACTAGTTTAATTCGAATTTCTATGTTATAATTTTTTTTTTTCACATTTTAAATTTTGGGATGAGTATTCCCAGGTTTTATTTGGCCCTGCAGTTTGGTCGGGATTTTTTGACTTAATATATATGGTTTTAATGGAATTTGTTGTCTATATTATTATTTCATGTGAGCTTAATGTCACGGGATGAGTTTGATGCGCAGCAATCCGTGCGGCACTTAGGCAATTTTCAAGCACAAAGTCGTTAAGTAAGCCTTAGAGAGTTTCTCAACCTAGCTAAGTGAGAATGTTTAAGAGCAAAGCTAGAGAGAAGAGAAAACAATATAGCCAAATGAGAGATTTTATTACTCAAGAGAGTTTTTACAAGAGAGAGCTTTACAATTGCTTCTTGGTGGGTGATGGCTCAAATGCTAAGTGCCTTCCCCTATTTATAGATGTGGGTAGAGCATTCTAGAGACTTTACAAGTTGGCCACTTGCACAAGTGGGCAAGTTGTGCAAGTGGCTTATCTACAATAAAGGTGTAGAGAATTCTAGAAGATGGGCCAAGCAAGCAAGCCTTGGTAGAGCTTGGCCCGTTGGGCTTCGATGACTTGGCGCTCGAGCGATGATTAGGCGACGACTAGGCGGTGACTAGGCGCTCGGGCGATGACTTGGCGCTTGGGCTTGCGGTGCGGGCTTTATCACGGGCCGGCAAGTGTGTGCGAGGAGGCCCGGCGCTAAACGCACTCCACCATTTGCGAGGATTGTTGCGAAGAGTGGCGGTGTGAGCACCAAATTAGCCTTCACTCGTAGTTGGTGCGGGCGGCCCGTGACATTAATGTAACTTCCCAGTTTCTTCAAAAACTTTGTTATTGTTGACTTGGGAAGAACAAAATGATTTTATTTGCTTGCATCGAATGACTCCAATACAGAGTGTTTTTTTTTTTTTTTTCAATTCTTTAATTAGAGATCTTGTTTTGGTCCTTAAGTCTTTATTTGCTTCTCAATTGTGAGGGGCTGCTCTTTGCCTGTTCATTACGAATTAAAAGCTTCAATAATGGATTAGGTAGTAGTTTTCTTCAGAATGAAAAATAATTTTTCAAAAAGAAAAATTGATTACTATTGGAATGGAATTGGTGAGAAGAGATTTAAATTACATCTTTATTTCCCAAGAAAAGAAGCTGACACCTTTTCGCATGCCACAACTGTATAAAATTGTGGTTGTGGTGAGTCTAGCAAAATGATTAACTGAAGTTTTTCCTTCCCCCCGGCAGAATCTTTCATATTGCTTAGAATCATCAACTTATTATTTCGTTCTTCCTATGTAACAACAATAAAATTGTTTTATTTATTTTTTAAATTTTAGTGACTTGCTTCATATTCGAAATATATGATTCAGTACTTGTGTTTGCGTTTTTTTTTTTTCCCTATTTTGGCGTAGAATGGTCAAAATTGTCTTTTCCATATTTAAGGATTGTCATTAGTTTTGTATTATGCCAATTTTTATTTCAAGCTTATATGCATGTCTCCTAAAAAGCTTAATTTTTTACCATCTCTTGGAAAATGCAAATAATTGCTTCATAAAGAAGTAAACTTGGATGTTCCCTGCATACTATTATGAGAGACTTGTATGTTGTTGCTTGATTTGGGGAACTATATCGTGCTCTGAAAATATGGTAATTCTTTAGGTGCCGTGGATGCAAGTGAGCAGGTCAAGGTCATTACTGTTGATGGTTAAGCCTCAAGTTTTTCTTGGGGCGATTGGGATGGGAACATATGTTCTTCAAGCTAATTTCCTTGTTTCTCTTTAGTGCCGCTGTATGTTGCAAATTGTATACCTCCAAAATTCCACTACACTAAGAGCATTTAGCTGGTATGAAAATTAAATAAATCTTCTGCACTCCATTTGAGGACTAAAAATGAGGCAACTATTATGATTCTGCTGTTATAAAGGTTGTCCTGATGTCTATTTGGTGCTACTAGTGATATTTTGCTGAGCATCCTTTCTTAATCCATGTTCTGCATTGGTTCTGGTCCATGTAGGCTTAACAATAGATCTCTGGACACACTCTGGATGAGGACTAACATCATAGTACTATACCTTTCAATTTTCAATTAGAGAAATTAAATTTGACAAAATTTCACTTTATTGTGTTAGGGATATTCTCTCAAGTTTTGAAGTACTTCTAGATGCTATTACGTGTATCCTTTCAGCCTAGAATTCACATTAAAACTGAAAATTTTGCGTATTTTTTCACTACGCTCTGATTTTGAGATTACTTAACACCTCTTTCGTGACTTCATATTAACATAGATTTGTTAATTAAGATTTTCTTAAGCCGAAAATAATGCATACGACACAATTGTACATCAAGGTATGAAAGCACACCAGCTGAACCAGCCAAATATTTGACTTAAAAGCACATGGTCCTAGGAAAACATAGGTGTATGGTTTATGACATTTGTTGAAACCATGTATAATACATCCAAAATATAGAACTTGAGAAAACTATGAGCTTGAAACTAAACAGGTCAAATACATTTGATATCTGAGTTGAGCTTGATAGAATGATAAAAACTTGACTTGTTCACAGTCCTACTTTTACATCACAAATATGGGAAATAGAATAGGTTTTTGAACTGTTCATTCTTCATTTGAACCTTAATGGATTAAAATCAATTGACAAAGGACTTTTCTTGCATTACAGACTTCTGCATCTGATTTTAATTGGCTTTTAATGCTGTTTCTGTACGGAGCCTTTCAGCCATTTCTGGTGATCATCAGGCGGTCTTTGCCAAGAAATAAAATACTAATGCAGTTATACTTGTTGCAAGCCAGGTCCATTTAGCTGAATATTCATCCTTTGTCAATAAAATGAGAATACAAGCAGCGCAAAATGAGGAAACCAAATTGTTTTTGTTTGTCACACACTTGAAAAAATTATCTGGGCAGCTTTCTCTCTGAGCTGATAATTTAGGCTGGATATCTCTTTCACGCTTTTGCACAAAACTCTGCCGGTACTGGTGGCAGTTGTGGAGCAGCTTGATGGTGCATTCGGTGAATCCGTTCTTCCATGTGTTGCTGCACATCTAACTCAGGTTAGTTCACTTCATCCTTGTTCACATTTTCCTTTCTCTATGAATTTCATCGTTTCTGACATTGAACCACTGTATACGGATTATCATCCACTCGTTCCTAAACTTCTGGCCTAGGTAACTTGAGCAAAGGGGACGCTTCCATTGATACTCGTCATGAGCCAAGTTCTTTTCAGCCATCTTCCAAACGCCTTAATCAACTCGCTAGCTGTTTATCCCCAATTGTCCTGCATGTTGGGCATGTCAATGTAAATTTTATTTTTCGTTTTGGACGTGTCTAGTAATAGATCACTCAATTGGATTTAGAATATGGCCGGTGTGTGCTGTTATGTAGGTGCAAACGCCAGCGTATGGTCCTGCTAATTGTACATTTACAAGAAAGTCCTTAAGAGAAAAAGTCCTTTAATACAATAGTCCCTACATTGCATTTTCATGCCCACGAATTTAAAGAGATTAAAATTAATCATAATTAAAAGCGGCTCAGCTTCTGTTTTAAATCGATGGACCACATCTGGAAGAATATCCAAGCATTCTATATTTGTTCCAATACCATTACTTTTTGGTGCGGCTACTTTTTCTGCCCCTTTTAATGTGGTGGGGTGCCATCACCAGTCCCGAAATATTTTTAACTTTTATTGATATAAATTAATTAATATCTGATTTGGCACATGGGGTAAATCAACTGGCCGTAAATGTATTTTGCGTCCGGGACCCTCATTTGCGAGTGAGTGAAATTTTTCATTCTATTTATAAATAGACTTGTCACGGTAAAATTTCTCGTACATAGCGAGAGAAATCAAAATCGGATTTGTTAGAATAAATTAAAAACTTGTTTTGAACAGACAACGGCTATAATTTTACAAGTCGATGTTTCAACTTTCAACACGATGATGCTTTGTCTTCGAAGCTTTGTCTCCGGAGCATTTCCCTAGAAATTATTTTATTATCGTCATATGAAAATTACAAATACCATACAAGACATATTATATTAATTCACCTAATTGGGTGGCTAATAATTTTCATAACTAATAATATTAACACAAATGTAAATTCCATTTGTATTATTATTATTATTTTTTTCTGGCTGCGGTTTCTTGCTGAGCCATACAACCTCTGCAAAGTAGCAGCAGCATTTTATCTTGTGGGGCTTTTGCTATTTGTATGAAGTCTGCTGGCTTAGCGTAAGTCTTTAGCAGCGTATATATATTTTCAAAGTTTTTGACTAATAAATTTTGGGGTTGGTTTGTTGATGACTAAAATTAAGCCATTTTATGTTTATAAATATATATATTCAAAGCATATAACACAGTCTCTCTAAGGAGCACAAAGATATTATCTTCCTCAGCAGCAGCAGTTTTTTCAGTTTCTTTTAGGTTCTCTCTCACTTCTTCTTATTATCATTATTATTATTGTTATTTTATCAGCAATGCATTTGATTTTGGTGCACAACTGTTAATTTTGTTCATTGAGAGTATCGGTTTGTGAATTTAAGTTAATTTTGGATTAACATTCCAGAGAGGTTTATATGTTTGTTTAAACATCATAATCATCGCCATTGCCTGCTGAGTCCATTTTGAGAATTTTTAGCATCTGATGCTAATTTTTAGATTCAAAGACATAGGACGTCTTAAATTTTGATTAAGGCGGAATAAAACAAGTAAAGTTTTGCTTTATATTTGTTTTGTAGTTCTTTCATTGTTAGTACTTGCGAAGATTACAATCAAGTGTTAAGTTTAAACCAAAATAGCTATGATTTTTCTTATACATGATCAATCAGTGATATTGTTCTAATTGAAATATAAATTCTTCATTCTAGGAATGATTCGGGAAATTACAGTGATATTGTTGATTGGGTTTGTGGCATGGGCATATCAAGCTACTCGCCCTCCACCTCCCAATGTTTGTGGCTCCCCTGGTGGCCCTGCTATTGCAGCACCTAGAATCAAGCTGAGGGATGGGAGGCATTTGGCTTACAAGGAGCATGGCGTGTCCAAAGAATTGGCCAAATACAGGATTATCTTTGTTCATGGTTTTGGCTCTTGTAGACATGATGCTGCTATTGCAGAAAATCTCTCACCAGTACTTGAAATTCCTCAACTCGATTGAATATCCAACTTCATTGTTGCATTTGAATTTTCATTTGTTCAATGGTTGTGTTGGTTCATTTAACTTCACGGTGCTTGCTTGCATATCATTTCAGGAAGTTGGTGAGGAATTGGGGATATACATTGTGTCCTTTGACAGACCAGGGTATGGAGAAAGTGACCCTGATCCAAAACGAACAAGGAAAAGTTTGGCACTGGATATCGAAGAGCTTGCTGATCAGTTAGGACTCGGATCCAAATTCTACATTGTTGGGTTTTCTATGGGAGGCCACGCGGTTTGGAGCTGCCTCAAGTACATCCCTCACAGGTAATAAAGTATAAGCAAACGGATTTATGCTCTTAAATTTCCCAGATAACAACTCTGCTATTGCTGGAGATCTTCTGCCTTTTCGGGCTATATTATGAATGAAATAGGAGAATATTAATAAAGAACCTGAGTTATAGAACAAGCAAAAATGCAATTGAATCACAACCTACTAGTATGAAGCTTCACTATTTAAACAATTTACTTATAATATGGATTTTATTTGAGTAAACTACTTGTTTTTTGATCTTTGTATTAGAATCTGGTGCTGATCTTTGTACGCTGAATTTTTACGATCCCTACAGGCTAACTGGAGCAGTTCTAATTGCTCCAGTTATCAATTACTGGTGGCCTGGCTTTCCCGCCAACTTAACTAAAGAAGCATACTACCTACAGTTGCCACAGGATCAATGGGCTCTACGAGTTGCGCACTATGCTCCATGGCTTGCCTACTGGTGGAATACTCAAAAATTATTTCCTGCATCTGCTGTTGTAGCTCGTAGGCCTGAGATTTTTTCTGCCCAAGATGTACAACTTATATCTAAGTTTGCTGTGAGACAAACCAACAAGGTACAACTTATCCTGGCCATTGATTGCAGAATCCACCCTAGGATAAAACCTAGAATTTAGAAATGAATTCATCAGCAATGTCCATGTTCAACAGAAAAGCTTCTAAACCTCTAATAACTACATGCAATGATGTTGTGATGTATGTTATCTATACCAGGAAAAAGTGTTCTTAAAATTTCCCAACTTAGTATACAAGAAGCTGAGTTGCTCCTATAAATATATATTCTGCAGGCAGAGGCAATTCAGCAAGGTGTACATGAGTCTCTTTTTCGTGACATGATGATAGGATTTGGGACTTGGGAATTCGATCCTATGGACCTGGAGAACCCTTTTCCTAATGGTGAAGGCTCCGTCCATCTATGGCAAGGTGATGAAGATAGGCTTGTACCCGTAATCCTGCAACGATACATTTCCAGAAAACTTCCATGGATTCACTATCATGAAATCCCAGGTTCTGGACACTTGATTGCACGAGCTGATGGGATGGCCGAGGCTATCATAAAAGCACTATTACTTGGTGAGAAAGTAATATCATCATGACTTAACTAGCCTATTATTTGTCAATCCATTTATTTTCTTTTTCCTCTTAAGTAGTGTAAGAGCAAACATTCAAATTATTATTCAAAGTCAAGTAAAATCAATTTTAAGTATTGTATTTTGGTTTCCCTTTCATTGAACTTAGCTAAACCTACTAGTTCAACGCCTTGAGTCACTTTTTGCTCTAACAGCTTTGCGCACTGCTCTTTTGCTGCCATTTTACTTTCAGTATCCTCAAGCTCCCAATAGGATCCTAAAAACTAACACAAATAGAATTAACAATCATTTTCTCAAGCGCGATGGCATTTTCGAGAATTCCCGATCAATTGGACTAACAATGAACTCGATCACTTCCATCTCATTGAGAAAATGACATTGATTAATTGCTATTTACCATTTTTTTTCCCTAAGACGAGTTAAATAAGGATATTTTATTAATGTACCAAAAAGTTTTAAACACACAACACAATAACAGACATTAAGTAATTAGTACAATAAACAGTACATGCTGATTAAAATCAACTTATTCATGGTAAAAACCATTCTCTGCATATCACAAAACCACAACACTATAAAAACAGAAACACACAACTGACAACACTAGGCTTCAACCAGCTCACTAGCCCTCATCACCATTGGCAGCAGCACCACCATCAGTATCAGCAGCTGGTTCGCCTTCTTCTAAGACATAGCAAAATTTCTCCAAGACTTTCCTTCTCAAGTCTTATTTCTCTTCGCCACTGAGACTCGCTAATGGCACGATGATGCCATTCCAGCCACTGCCATTCTTAAACGCGATGGCTACTTCTGCTTCAGCGACTGACCCGACCTCAATGGTCGTTGCTGCAAGCAACTGTTGACCAATTTCAGCAAGCACTTCTTCAGCATCAATCCTTGCAGCCCTTGCTTCATTCAATGCTTGCTGCTCATGCTCCATTTCCCTCCTCGCTTCTCGCAAAATCTCTCTGTTTTCATTGCTTCGAACGCGATAAAAATTCTCTGTGGCTCTTGAATTCCTTATGTTTTGAAGTTCTTGAAAATAGCTTTCAAGAAGTTCTCGCAAGTGTTCAAGATCTGGGTCCATTTTCTTTTCGACTTTTAGTTTGAGCGAACTCTATACTACAAACTATGAAGTCCTCTTGTTTACATAGCCAAAGTGCATACAAGGAGTATGATCAAATTCACAACAATGGAACTGCCATCACGAGAAGTTCCCTGTGTGAGTTGGCACTGCTAGTCAATTCATCCACAATATGCTCCGCACAATGTTCAATTTTTTTTCTTCATTACAAGTTTGTTTTTCCTTAATGACCATTTACTTGGTTAAAAAAAAAAGACCCTTAATTAACAGTTGCAATTAGCTTCACATTAACTTCTAAAAGTAATCCCTTTGACCATAGTTGTTTTTTTTAAAAAAAAATTGCAGCATTGATCATAAAAATGTGAGTAAAAAATATTACTCGATGGTTCTGAGTGGATAAATAGTAAATTCACTATACAAATTTTGTGAATAAATAGGCCACAGTAAATTCTTTTTCTCGGATAATATCATCTATAAATCTCTGATACGGCCGTACAGTCAAACTCTTATACAGAAAATTGGAGTATGATGCGGTCTACTGCAAGCTTCTTTTATTTTTTTCACAAATAAATGATACAATTATTCTATCGTGCTATGGACCAGAAAAAATAGAAAATAATTTGAGACTTTTAAGATGATTTGCAAACAGTTTTTTTTTTTTTTTTTTGCTAATTTTAAGCTTCAAAATAATGCTCACATAAAGAAAATGGAAACATACAGCCAGGAATGATAAACAACTTATTCATTATTGGCTTCAAAGAGGACGAGTTCATGATCCCCGAACGAATTAAAGGGGGAAGGAAATAAATTACAAAAACAACTACAAATTCGCAAGGAAAATTCAAAGAATCGCTTCACAGAAACCTCCATTAAGTTGTAATGATCATTTGAATGAAATACTTGAGGTTCACCGAAATATTTGACTCACCGGCGAATAAGCAAAGGGAAAAATTAATCTACCCTAAGCTTCCTTAGGCAAACCAGTTTTGGGGTTGAGAAGAGCCTTACTGTCATCATAAAGCAAAACAGGACCTCTACCTGGTCTTGTACAGATAAAATAATTGACATCCCCTGAATATTTCTTGGCTGATATGTTGTTAATTTCAGGAGGTAGTGGCAAAGCTTCTACATCTTTCATCCCATCAATACCGGCATCGTGTAGGATTGACTTATCACCGAGAACATAACTAGACATAAGAAATACAAATGAAAACGCAAATGATCAGAAGAAAATACATCTGAAATAAGTTATCCAAAAGGATGATGCACCCAAATCCCTTTGATATATCTTGTACTGTTAAAGAACAGTGCTGTATTCTCTCAAGACTTTAACAACCAAATACCAATTACCTGTTCAAGTCTGTATCAGAGTTTGGTGGGAAAAAGAAAAGTAGCCTCTGAAGCAATTGGGTAGCAATCTTTCGATTACGAGCAATCAGAACAGCATTAGGCCCAGCATCAAAAGTATATGCCACCTATCAGAATTTTTTTTTTTTTTTGGGTCTAAGTCAAATATTTCAATAACCAGAATAATAATTTCAAGCACATATCAATTTTCCAGCACTGCTTCTGGATTTCTATAAAACTAATTATCTACTATCTATACAGAAGAAACAAATTGAAAAGTGATAGGTAGTGAGGCTACTATTTAACATTATGTTGATGATGGGCCATGCAGGCGAGCTCAACTCTATTTTTCTTTCAACCTCAAGACCCCTAGCCTTTCTTGGGAGTTAACAAAGTTTGAAATTGAGCGCTATTAGCAGATCCTATAATCTCAGTATCTATGACAACAATAACGGGATATTATATCCAGAGTAGGTGCCCCCAAGGGGGAATAAACCCTTGACCACTTGATAGATGCCAAAAGGCATAATCACTCAACTCAGACCTTGGAGTTCTGCGAGAGAGCTCAATCCAAGCCCAGAAAATGATTTTCTAATTCAACGTCAACGTACTATCTTCTCTTTTGATTGGCTGGTGGGAAAGTATTAGCTGCAGTGGTACAAATTCCTTATTGAAAGCAAATTGAGATAGACTGAGAAAGCCATATGAGGCAACTTTCAGGGAAAGGATATATAAAGAATTTTCTCTGGCAGAAGCACTCAAAATAGTAGAGAATAAAAATATGTTTTAAATCACAGAATTCATAACACCTCCCAAATAAGGTTGCAAAAATTATCAAACCTGAGGTGATCCCACCGAACGATTCCACTTTTCAACATAGCTGATAATTCTGAAACAAGTTTCCAAGTCAATAATTAACCAAAGTGATGGTGAAGATGAATAAGCAAATAGACAAATAAACATAAAATAGGACTTACCTGTGGGATGCATCATTCATGTAAAATATTGGGGGAGATGTATCCAAGCAAACCGAATGAAATTGATTACTATCAGCACAGGTCAATTGTGCGAAAGATGAAAAATCATGATTTTGGATGGCTTCTTCCATTTGTACTATCCGTTTTGGCACAACTTCCTATATTATGGTCGAAAACACAAAAGAAATCATCGCAGACAATAAAACACTTTTGAAACAAAATTAAAAGTTCAATAAATAATGAAGTTAAGGGAAAAAATGGCCCCAAGAAAAAGTACAAAAATGACAAAATAAAAAAAGAAATAATAGAAATAAAAGCAAATTGCAGAAAACTATCCCACAAAGAACACCGTGGAAATTTCATCATATCATTATCTTCAATGATTGCAAGAAATGAACCTGACACTTCCTAAAACCAAATACCTCAGTTGTTGTAACAACTGCCAATATCTTCAAGACAATCACTCATGATGAGAAATTGTACCTTTGCTCTATATTGTAAAAGAAAACTTGTTTCAACACTCTCACGCATTCCAGTGGTACTACTTGTTTCCTTCTGCCGTGAACTCACCTTAAATGAAAAAAGAAAAAATAAAATAAAATGAGAGCACAAAGTTAAAGGGGCACAGAAGAACCGTAACAGAAAAGGTTCGACATGAACTGATTATTACAAATTACAACATTAAATATTTTGTAAAAATATTATATTTGAAGCTGTACTTGCAGCAAAAACTTAGCAAACTCATCAAATCAATAGCTAAGAACAGGATAGAATCGCAATATTAAATATACTGAACATATCTAACTCGAATCATGGTCAGTTCCAGTGTTGGTCCAACATATTGGGATCAACATAATATACATTTAGAGGTCCATTAAAGTCCACTGTGTCTCAGTTTCTAAGAAAATAAAGTGCAGCTATCGCTGGATGAGCCACATCATCAATTCAAAAGCTTTCTATCAGTGAATCGAGTAAACACTTCAGGATGCGATCGAAAAATGCAATTTGAAGAGGGGAAAAGGACAACCCAAAACCACTTAAAAAATGCTATGGCCGTGCATATTTTAGAAAAGATAAATAGATTACAGCACTAAAAGCAGTAACAATAACAAGATCGTAAGTACATACCACAGCAATAATAATAACAAGATCGTTCCAGTGCTCTTCATCAACAAGTTGAACCGCAAGGCTGTCACTTCCATTTCTTTCCTGGAGATGTTGAGAAGGCACTAACATTAGCTACACGTAAATAAACCTCAAAAGCAGGACTGAAGATAACTCTATATATTATATATACAGCTTACTTTTCCCATTATCCACTTGACGAACCCACCAAACAGACTACGACAAGCACTGCCTGAACCTTGCCTAGATCAGAAAAAGGAAAATATATATGAACCACTGCCATTCTTGATTCTCCGTTATATGAACGGTACGATGTTACAAGATCAAATACACACAAACATCATTTCAGATCAAGCAACACAACAGGCAACTCAAAAGAAGAAAAGTTATGCTAATTAAACGAGACATACTAATTACCTAGCTATAGCAGAAAGCTGACTCTGATTTTCTTTCAAATTCATCAGCTTAGCCAGTGAAAAAACTGCATAAAACCCAAAAAAAAAAAAAAAATATATATATATATATATATACACATCACAATAATCCCTAAAACTTTGTTTTCAAACAAAAGCTTATAAACTCAAAAAATAGATTGCGCTCGGTAAATAAAATCAACAATATTACCAAGGCAGGCAAAACCAGCAGCAGAGGAAGCCAATCCAGCCGCAGTCGGAAAATTGTTAAACGAAGCAATGTGTAAATGCAATTTCTGCCAGTCCTTTTTCTCAATCTTGATCCCTTTCTCCTTGTCCTCAACATCACAACCACGACTCCGAATTTCCTTCAAACAGTTCTGATACCTTCCCCCAGCAAGAGAAATTTCCTACGCTAACCAGCAATCACAGTGTTAATATACAGGTTAAGATCCATACTAAGTTACTGAGCAAAAATTAAAAAAAAAATTAAATTAAAATTTTTAAATTTCACAATTTCCGAAATGTTTTAAATAGAATAAAAAAATGTCGAAAAGATAGTAAATATAGAGTGAAAATTATTACCTTGCCATTAAGCCACATACGATCTTGGTCAAAGCTTGGACTGACGGCCACGGTGGTGGTAGTACAGAGGTGATCGGGATCAAGGGTGACGCTGATGCTATCATTGACAGGCAAAATTAGGGTTTCGTCTCGCTTCCCCCAGTACTTTATCACCGCTATGTTCGTCGGCGTCTGCGCCGTCACCATCAGCACCCATTTCTCCGCGGCCATCGTTATAAAAAAAATCCAAACGTTAACGAAACGGGCTCCTCCTCACTCTAAAAGAAAAGAAAAGGAAAAAAAAAAAAAGAAAACGTTTCGTTTCGGTTCAAATCCGAAGTGAGAATGCAGTTAACAGAAACGCAAGTGCTTGCCTCTCTCTGTTTGTGAGTGTGCGCGCGCTTAAATAGAAGGGACAGCATGGAGGAGACTCAGCTGCCAATACTCTTCTTTCATTTTTTGTTTTTTTTTGGGGCCCACGTAATGACTATGGGATTTAACGAATTTGTATCCGAATTTTGACTTTAAGTGACTTTATTGGAGTGGGGGGCTAACCCACTGAGGTTGTCGATTTCGATTTCGGTTCGGGTTGGGCCAAAATTAGAACTGTAACGGTCCGGATCGGGAAATTGAAATCAAACACAACCCAAATCGATTTAGTTTGATTTGATTTAATGATTTCTAATTACTTGTTTAATATAGTTTATCTAATACTTATTTAATTTTATAAACTCTTATTAAAATTTTTATTATTATTTATTTTTTAAGAATTTTTAAAAATTAAATAAGTTATTTTACTGTTATTAGTAAAAATTTAAATTTTAAACTTTTGAGTGAAGGTTAAAATTTTTTTAATATTAAAATATATAAAATATTTTTTACTTATTTAATAATCTTATTTATTCTTTTTATGATATAAATTTAAAAAATTTATAGATTCAAGTAATTTTATAATTTTTAATAAAAGTTATTATCGACAACCAAACAATTAAATTTTTTTTAATCAAAACTCTAGTTATTAAAGTTTTACTAATAAAAGTTCTATTTAAATATTTTTTATTTGAAAAGTTATATCAAACCGCGTCTAAAACAAATCTAGATGGTGGAATAAACACAAGATTTATATGCATTAAATTAAAACTTAAAAAGCCATATATAGATTTTTATTAAAAAAAATTTCGGGTTCACGTCGGGTCAATCCAAACCATTTGCCCTCCGTTATTTTGTAACCGCTTGGCGCTTGGTTTCATCATTCAATGAATTCAATCATGGGTTGTTTGGTCACTTTGCTTCCGCCGTGCTCTCCACTCTTTTATATCCTTTTCATGTCTTATTCCCCAAAAAAAAAAAAAATGTAGTATTAAAAAATTTCTTATTTATTAAAAAAATATATACATAAATTAAATTTTTATACTAAAATTTAGATCGTGTGAGATTTTTGTTAGTTGTATATTATAATTAGAGACATCTTTATAAAGTATAATTAGTACAGTAAGTTTTATGAATGAAATAAGATAAGAAGGAATAATGATACAATAAAACTTTGTTAAATTTTTTTTTCAGAGTTATATCACCCTCTATTAATATTAGATTAAGTAACTCGAATTCTTATTTCTTAAAATAAGGAAATAGCGGTTAACACCTCACTAAAGACTACAGTAGCAATAAAATAATTAAAATTTGGATACAATGTTTCAATACAGAATGTAAATATAATAGTATTTGAGTATAAATAATGAGTTAAAGTAAGTTAACTTTACAGGTAAATCTTTTCATAGAGGATAAATGAAGTATAGGATTTGAATCTTGCTCAAACTAATGGAAAGAACATTTAATTTCTAGTTTTCTATAAAAATAAAAAAAAAAACCATCGTTGTAATGCACACAAAAACTCTAAGAATATTTTATTTTATTGATGCTGTTAGCGTACACAAATCACAATGTAAAGTATTTATCATTTTTTAAAATGTTCTGTATAAAATAGCCCAATCGAAATAATTTATAATTGAAGCTCAAAGCCCAATAAATAAAATTCAATAGAAGTCCAACATAAAAAAATATGAAAATGAACCCTCACCGCTGCATAGAAAAACTCAAACATTGTATCTTAAAGTTAAAGAAACAGAATTATTTTTAGCGTATTAATTTATCATTGGACAGTGATGGTTCTTGAAACCATTAAATTTATGTATCAAAGAAGAATAAATAGGTTATTTACATCTTATTTTATTAATTTATATCTCTGAGGCCATGTCCAACATCCTTTCTGATTGAGCTTTATATGGATATCTTCAATGGGAACATTAATTTTTTTCCTTTAAAAATAGTAATAACTATTATAATATTTTGTAGAGATAGGGATGTTCAGAATCTAATCCGATCCGTTTAATTCACCTGATCTGTAAAAATTTGATCCGTAAAAATCTAATCTGTGGATTAGTAGATTGGATTAGATTGAAAATTTAAAAATCCACAACCGATGGATTGGATATGGATTTACTTCTGTAAACCTGCAACAATCCAAGAATCTGTAAAAAAATAAAATTTATTTATTTATTTAATTAAAAAAATAAAACTTGTATATGTGACATTACTATTTACTAATAAATAAATAAGTTAGAATGTAGTGACATTAACACTATACATATATTATCCGATAATAATAGATAATAAACATAATTAAATAATTAAAAAATTAAATAAACAAATATAGCTTTCTAAACAATTAATTTTTATAATTTTAGTTAATTTTCATATATTGATTTAAACAAATGAGATTTTTTCTTTTTACTATGTCATGTTTTGAAAATTTATCTGTATTATTCTAACTTTATTTAGACACTTAATTTATTTTTGTATAAGATTTTTCTATTTAATTAGTTCGTAAAATAAATAGAATTAAAAATTTTTAATCCGCAAACCAATCCGCAAAATGGTGGATTAGATTAGATTGAAAACTTTACAATCCGTAAAATCATGGATTGAACAATCTGTAAAATCTGATCCGCGAGCACCCCTATGTAGAGATTATAAACAAGGATGAAGATATTCATTTTCTGAAAAAAAAAAGAAAACAAGAATATTCTTTCGGATTATGAAGACACTTATATCTGTCCAGCTTAAAAATTTAAAAATAAAAATAAATCTTTATTAATTTGAAGCTCCAATTTATGAACACATGAGCAAGTAGCTACTACTGCCCAATCCCATTAGGCAAGAAACATATTTTGTTGAAACTTTTATGCAACTAATAAGTTTTTAAATAAGAATTATGTTACATGCTAAATCCAAAAACAAGCACAAAAGATTAGGCATCGAGTTCCTGGACTTGCAAGAAAAATTAAATTAATCAACATGTAAGAAGGTCCAGCAACGGGTTGAATTACTGAATCTCATAGTTTTGATACCATCAATTTGTTTAATATAAAATTAATGAAATTTAATCATTTTTAATATTTGTCAAACTGTAAAATATAGCAATTATGAGGTCACAACCTATATGAAAATACACGCAATATTTATTATCAATAGTGATTTAAAACTTAGGGATTTAAAACTAAATTTGTTAAAAATAAATATAATAATTTGACCCAATATTATTATAGTCAACGTAATACAATTTTAGTTTATAGTGGTATCTTTTTTGCTTTTTTATGAAAAGAGATTTTGGTATTGGTGCAAGGAATGCAAGAAAGTGGTATGCTCACGTGAAAGGAACAAACAACGGCTGATGAGTTGAATTAAATAATTAACTTAATTACTATTTCTTTTATTTATAATGACAATAATCAATAGATCATATGTATACCAACTTAGTTATGTGGATATATAAGAATTTTGAAAAGAAAATAGCAGAATGTCACAAATATGGACACAAATTTTATTAATCAAATAGGTCGTACTCACTACTCAACAAGTTCTCAAGGTGGAATTAAACACTTTATTCTCAAGTCAAATAAAAAAAATAACAATTGTAATAATTTTCCTTTATAGCAACTTGAACAATTTTTTATAATATTACATTAAAACCAAACAATATTTATATATGTTGAATAATCGTTGATATTGTCAATAATGATGTTAAAAAGTTAAAAATTGATTTTAGTATCCGGTAACTATTGTTTAAAACCATTTTTAACAAAATTATTAAATTTTATAATAAATTTTAGGTATGTTATCACATACACACAAAAAGTTTCTTAACATATCAATTTAACACCAAATTTTTCTGATAACTATACTTTACCATCTAATGTTTCGCATGTTATTATTTTATCACTAAAAACTTTAACACTGTTAAAAATTATTGAGATCACAAGGGTATTTGAAGAATTTTAAGTTGAATTTATTTTCCTATTTTCCTAGTTCTTTTTAGAATCTTCTCTAAATATCCGATTTACGAGTCTTTTTTTTTTTTAATTTCAATTATTAGCATTTTATTATATTGAAATGTTCCCATGATAGAATTTTAGATTTTCTGGTAGAGAGGTAGTAATTGAAAATGTTGGTCATAACCATAAGAACCAATGAATGAAAAAAAGCAGAAAACCTTTTATCCTAAACACTAGTTAACGCATATACTGAATGTAACCATAGCTATAAGAGAAGCTGCCGAAGTAGTTGCTTCAAGTAACTAACATTTAAGTTAAAATTATGTAAGAGTTAGAGCTAGTAACAATCTAGAAAATCGAGTAACATTTGCCTAACTTCATTTCTACCCTTGAGACTCCGAATCACATTACAAAGAAAAAAAAAATTATGTCAATGAAAATTTTGACTATATTTTATAAGGCAAGGGTGGAGTTAAAGAGTGATTACATAGCATTAATTCCATTATTTTTACTTTTTTTATTATTGTTATTGTTTAATTATTTAGTTTCATGTAAAATAATCATTATCTATTTCAATTGTTATTGTCATTGGTTAACTGGTTGAATTGTCTTTCAATTATTATTGTTATCTTTAACAATTATATGGATTAATCTTATTTTATATATTTAAACATTTATTAAGTTTTCAATTGAAAAAACTACTTCAAACATGTTCACTCAAAGTGAATTGATCGCTAACAATTATCAATTAATTAACCATTCAAATTTATCGACTCTAGACTCACTTTTTTATTAGCTGCTAGGAATATACTTAAGTTTTCATGTATTGCTCCAGACAACCACAAGTATGGCGCATCATGCATGAAATTGCTCACAATCACACAAGAAGCACAAAAAGAATGAAAAAAACAAAAACAAAAGCAATTTCCTTGTGAAGAACACATTAGTGCCATGATATTTAGCATTTTAAAGAGTCAGAGCTCATAATTTTTATCATGATCAAACAACTAAATTAGAAGAAAGAAAAAATGTCTCAAGAAGTGTTTTACATGCTATTATGGTAAAAAATATAGTGTATATTTATAATGGAAACCCACGGAAGAGTTGTGATCTAACAACCAATAATAAATCTTCACCGCATATGATTTTCATTCGTGGTACTGTACATTGGGTACTTTTTTAAAAAATATATTTCAAAACCAACAAAATGCGATCAATGATTGATATGAAAAACAATTTATCTTAGAAAACATTTGATAAAATCCAAAACGTGTACATTATTATATTAAAAGATTTTATGCTCTTTCATGTCATAAGCATAAATCACAAGAAACCACCCCCAATTTTGCTCACATAATCTGTCTAATAATATGTTTCCAAGTTTCAAGTCTCAATGGACAATAGGTGCTGGCTTTGAATTGTATAAGAATACAAGCCCATAGGCTACTTCACCAACAAATTTTACACAAGACAACAATAAATACTGTAGGGACCTGCATCTCTGTATTACTTAATCATGCAAAGACTACTCAAGTCCAGCTCAAAATGATCGTTCATAAGTACATGAATGTCTTACAAATTTTCTATTATTTTTCATAAAATGCAAGTAACAACACCGCACAAGAAATTCTGCACTGCACTTCTCAACATATATGCACCTTTCAGCAAAAACAAATGGTAAAATAAATTAACTAAAATTGTCCAGCTCTAGTCAAATCATTTAAACGTCTAATTTTTTCCTTAGAATCTTCTTTAGTCTTTACATAAACTAAATCACATAAGCCACATACAATACCTGGCATGTCATTATATTTTAAAATTTTGTTTAAAAAATTGTTATAAATGTTTTAAGTGGATTTTGGTTGCTAGGAAATAGGACAAAATCTTACCAAAACAATGAATTTATTTTTTGGGGATTCAGCGTACCTCACTTAACCGTGGTGTGGGAGTTGTTTTGGGCATTACAGGAGGTGATGAAGAATGGGAAAGGGATCGATAATTGTGAGAGGTCAGATGCGGAGGGAGAGACTTGAAAAGGCACCTTTAAACCTGCAAAATAACAAAATAAGGTTAGAGGTAGAACCAGCGGTGGTTGATGACCACACTCCTATGCTCAAGTCAGTTGCTTGAACTTTTTTAGGTGATGAGAGCTTGTAAACTCTCTAATATGGTGACTGGAGTTTGAAGAAGACCTCAACCTTTTTCTTTGTGTGCGTTTGTGATAAGTATACGCGTATGTGTGAGATAGAACTTCTTTTTACCTTTATATAGTATACCCTTGGTACCTTGCCACGTGGCATATTTTTAATGGTGATTCTGTTGTCATTTCTGAGACATTTTCATCATTTTCGCCTTCATCATGCTTTTTGGGCCGTTGGGAGCATACTTGGGGAGCAAGAAGGTGGCTAATTGGCAAGGTTTATTATTTTGTGCAGGCAGCGTACGCTGCAGATAATCCAAAATACCTTTGCAAAAGTTGTCTGGATAGTTGCAAGCATGACAGTTAAGGACCACTGTCTTTGGCGTGTCATTTTTTTCTTTTTGCAAGTATGATAGCCAACTATCCCCTATTTTTCAACAAGATATTCCTCATTTGATTTTTTTCAAATCAAATATTCTCTTTGAGCGATAAAAATATCATCTGTGGTGAATATTTTTGGATATTTTCTCTGACTACCTTAGTTCTGATGTGGCGTATCCCGCGTGCCCACTTAATTATCAAGTACATCTTGTATAAGTCGGGTATCCCACCAGTGACAAAATCGACACGTGGCGCTTCATTATTAATCTTCCATTCATTATTAATATCACACGTGTCATTCACACTTCTTTAGCGAGTCACTTAAAACCTGAGACGTTACTTCCTCTCTTACTCAATAAAAGTGAGAAGGCCAGGTACACCTCATAGAAGGAGTGGTACCTGAATCATCCAGAGAGCCTCTGCTCATTTGGCTAAAAAAAAAAAAAGGGGCATCAAATTCATCTACGATAGGATAAATATCTACTAACTGCCATGTACAAAGGAAAAAGGGTATGTTACCAAGGGAATCGGTTTGATCAACCCAGAAGAGGATAAGCAAGGTACCTCTTGCTCAACCATTCACGAAGGTAAATGGATTAAGCTAAAGGATGGCGGCTCCAGGGGTACCCCAAGAACCCAAAAAAAAAAAAAAGATAGACGCCCTCTTCTCTCTATCTAAGGAGTTTATTGAAAGAGAGTTGGGTCCGATGGCGAACAAATAGATTTCCCATCTGGCCAGATATGTCCATTGTACTATTGAGAACATTACCTTAGAAATGGCTACCAATTTAGATAGGTTGGAGAGGGTAGAATTGATGGATCAAAATTTTTCATTTGTTTCTAGGGATGAACCACCAAGTATAGGTAGTGGGTATTGTTGGTGTACCCTACCTTACCCTTATTTTGTTTTTTGGTGGTTGGCAGGTATAGATTGCTCCGGTGAGGGCTTCAGTGCCTTCTTTGGCCATTTGAAAAGCGATTCATCAATTACCTCGAGATCCTTTTCATCTAAGGGTACTTTTCCTCCACATTCTCTAAGCACGAAAACAAAATCACAGGGCTCCTTTCCTAGCAGCTTCAGGGGTACTCTAAGTATACGAAAAAGAAAAATGGGCTCTGATCTCGTGAAAGGAAGCTCTCTCGAGAGAACAAGACTTTAAAGGGATGCTTTAATTAAGTTTTCGGGTAGAAAGCCCAAATGGCAAAAGACCCTAAGGAGCTTTAGGCTAAGCTCGAGAAGTTGGTATCATGGCAGAAGGACATGGTTGACAATGTCATTGAGCGCATCATGGCCGAAGAATAGAATTCCGATCTGGGGCTAGTGGTGCCAAGAATGGAGAAGGGTGGATAAGTCGACAATCCTGAAGGCAATTGAGGATAGCAGGGCTCCCCGCACGTCCCAGTCTAAAAGCCCATAGAGGTCAGCTTGGGTACCTTAGCTGAAGTCACCATAAGTACCCCTGATACCAATGCTCGTGTTTTTGCTACTTCTAGCACTTTTTTTGATTCCCCTGTCCTCAAGATGAAGGTAAAGATAACTAGCCTGCTATGTAACCTTGTTTAACATTACTGCTTGTTCGTTGTCACTTTTTTCTTAATAATGTACTTGAAATTATTTTCTTGATTTCGGTTATACCCTATTTTATTAAGGTACCGAACTACTTCAATGTTGTACTAGCAAACTCTTGATATTTTTATTTCCCGTAGCTTTGGATGTTGTTGTTTGGCTTCGTGGCTTTTTTGGGATCTATTATATATCTCTAACGTATTTTGAAATCTTATTCCGGGTATGGGGTACCTCAAATACCCATCATCATAAATATTCACTGAGCTATCTCTTTCTTCACGGCAGAGCAACCTAGTTTCATTATACATATGGCGATTCATCCAGATATGGTTGCTGTTTATCTATAGGAGATTATAGTAATTCTTAACACTTATCAGTAACCAAAGTATTGGCACAAGAAATTGATAAAGCATGTAAATCCACAATTAGCGTAACAATAAAGGCGAACTTATTTTCTTAGGATCCCTTTTGGTGTATTTGAGGTATGGCTTTCTAATGTAGGGTACCCCGAGTACCCTGGGCGCCCTAATCTTATCTCATCAGTGTATGGCGATTTACTTAGACATGCTTACCGCAAATCCTAACAAAAATTATGGCGAATCCTTTTGCGAGATGGTCGAAAATCTAATGATCCACCATTTGTTCTGAATCAAATATGCGAGATAAATAGTGATGAAGGTGTCTGTCCACCATTCACTTGAAATAAATTTGAACAAAAAATATAGTAATAAAAGCGGCCGCTCGCGTACCCTTATACGAGATGGTCGAAAATCTCATGATCCGCCATTCGCTCAGAATCAAATATGAAGGATAAATAATGATAAAAGTGGCTACTAGAATGCCCTTTTGCTAGGTCTGATGTCGAGTAGATCATCATGATCGAGATATGTCAGAGACCCTAGTTTACTTTTGAATAAGGCAATCTCTAGATACTATATTGCGTCATAATAAACAATACTCAACAACATATATGGAGTTAGTTTAATGGCAAACATATTCTTATAGCATTTCAAACTATTGGTCCATATCAAATAATCAAAGGCAAAGAAAAGAGCACACATCATCAAATTTTGTAAAGAAAATGCATTCATAGAGAGCAGAGATATGGATTATTGCATGACACTATTTTGTTATCCTAAGGAGAATATAGGGGATCTCGGGATCACTTGTTATTGTCATTAGAGAATTAGGGAATTTAAAAGTGCAATTGACCGATTTGTGGTACTCTAGATACCCTACATGGTCGACTACATATTTCAAACACATTAGCAAAATAAACAGGAGGAGGTAGAGCGTTATCACTTTACTTGTAGCATAGCTTCTCTCTGTTAGGGTTAATGATGATTACTCCTACACCACTTTCATATGGATTAGAAGGGTTGTGGACATAGATTTCCCAGACTTGTTCATTTTCTGCTGTTAGTATTGCCTTGCTCGGGTACCCCAAAACTCCCTCACCTTGGAGTCATTGGAAAATTCAGCCAAAAAATCAACAATGGCTTGAGTTGTAGTGGTTGAACGAGGCCTATGTGTTCTGAATGGGTATCCTCAGGTACCCCTAGTGCCTTAATATTCGTTAAGTCTATCTTTGTTGGCAGTACTCTACTCTGTCGCTGGCGAGGTACGTCTTCAATTGAGTGCCAGAAGTAAACTGATAGCTTTCTTTAGAGGTGATGACATAACAATCCTGAGCTGCCTGTTGGCCTTTTTTTGTATGGTGACAACATCCATAGCAGTTGGAATTTTCATGGCGAGGTGATGCAAGGATGCCTTTTTTTGATGGTGACAACATCCATAGCAGTTGGAATTTTCATGGCGAGGTGATGCAAGGATATCGCTGCTTGGGTTTTCATTAAAAATGGCTTTCCTAAAGTGATATTATAGGCACCTAGGTGGTCCACGATAAGAAAATCAATCATGTAGATGACTCGGTGGGGTACCTTATCGATGGTAATGGGCAGTGTGATGATGCCCTTGGCGATAACCATATTCCTGGCAAAGCCAATAAGTAAAGTGTCAGATAGGGCGATTTTTGGCGATGTGATCAACAATTAATCCAAGGCACATTTGAATATAATGTCTACGAAGCTTCCGATATCCACAAGCGTTCTTGCCACATTACCAGTGGTAGCTTTTAGTGTTATGACTAAGGCATCATCATAGGGGTATAAGATACGCTCGGTGTCCTTTTTTGTGAATAAGATCATGATAGGATGGTCGGTTACCTGAGGTACCTAATGCCGATTCTGGCAAAAAAAAAAGTTTAACTTCCTTGCCAATACGAATATTTGGGATTGGCATCTTGTTATAGCGCTTGATACCCACCTAGATTCACCAGCGAGGGTAAGTTCCAGAACTATCATTCGAACGTACACTCTTTTTTTTGGATCCATGGGGTGCCCTCCGATCAGGACCTGAGTCTACAATCTGTTTACCCTTGTCTTGCTGTGCATATTTCTTGGTCTGACACATATCGACCACTAACTCCTTAAGATACCCACTTAGAATTAAAGACTCGATCTCCTCCCGTAAGCTGAAATATTCAGCGGTGCTATGGCCGAAATCTTCACGGAACTCGCAGTAATTCAGGCTATGCTTCATGTTAGGGTACTTGAGCATGGGCTGGGGTGGGTGGAGAATCCAACTGTCTTGAATCAGGTAGAAGGTATGTTCTAGAGAGCAGTTCAAAGGATGATAAGATTTATACTGATGTTTTTATAGCAGTTATCTTAGCTCTTTTTGAGATGGTCTCTGACAAGTCGTGGTAAGTGAGGTACCCTATCTTGGGGTACCTCAACCTTCCCAGCTTTCTCTCTACTTTTCATGACCTTCGCTTTGTCTTCTCGCCATTTCAAATGGCACTTCTGATCCATCTCGATTGTTGCAAGGCTCGAGAGCGGGCCTCCCCATAAGAGAGTGGACAATGCTTTTGAAAAGAACACCATAACTTTTTCCCAAGCACATGTTCTTTTTAAAGTGGATCAACGTATGTTGGTGACTGAATGTACCTGTCCGCAACACTTTTTAATAAAAGTGGTTGCATAATCAGCAAGAGGCTCGATTTCCCCTTGCTTAAAAAAGGCAAGATTAGATGTCGCTTGATCACGGAAGGCGGCATAGACAAATTCATGAATGAACTTTATGAGGAGTTTGTCTAAGGAGGATATGCTACTTACCTTCAAAGATCTGAACCAAGATTTGGTGGGTTCGGTGAGTGTGTGGGGAAACATCCGACACATAGCCTTGTCGTCAACCCCTTGATAAGCATCTGATCACGGTACAACTCAATGTGCTGTATCGAATTTGAGGTACCAGAATACTGGGGTAGCTGAAGTATGACAAAGGTATCTGGGAGAATTGTTATCCGAATATCCATAGCAAATGGTGAGTTGTACCCTGCTAGGGTCTGAGCATTAGCGACATTTTGCTTTTCAGAAAGTAGCTTTACTTGAGATTCTAGATGTTCCATTTTTTCGAGGAGCTCATGAGGTATCCTAGGTGCACCTTAAGATATCGCTCTGATTTGAGAAGCTCATTTGGCATTCAACTTGTGTTGGAGATCCTCATAGGCTCGTTTGTTACGCTTAGTACCCCGGCTACTGTGCGAGTAACTAGAGGCCGTATAAGTTTCATTCCCTAGGGTTGTAGGTTGTGATTTAAGTCGGGTACTAGACGAATCCTACCTCAGTCCTTTGCCTTCGAGTACCTCAGAATGCGAGATAATTTACTTTTCTACTGGCGTTAGTAAAGTGTCTTGAGTTGCAGGAGGAACTGCTGGATCATGAAATTGAAAGCCCCCAGCCTGAAGAATGGCATCAGCAAGTTCTTCAAAATGTTGTTTGGAAACGAGTTGTTCATTAGGGCAAATACCGGTAGATTATTTGATGGATTTACCCTTGTTGGGCTGAGCTGCTCTTCTTGCTAGATCACAGACTTCCTCACTGCTAGCTTATCCCATTCATGCAAAACTTGTCATCATAGCGTCTGAGGGTACGTTGTGTGCCATGATTGCTGGATCACACCACGATCAATTTGGCAACTGCTATGAAGGCTTTTTCTATGCTTCCCACCTAGTTGGTGCTAATTGTTTTGAGTGGATTTTGGTTGCAAGGAAAAAGGACAAAACCTCACAAAATAATGAATTTATTTTTTTGGGGATTTAGGGTGCCTCACTTAATCGTCATGTGGGGGCTATTTTAGGCTTTACAAGAGGTAAAAAAGAGTATAAAAGGGGCTGATAATTGTGAAAGGTCAGATATGGAGGGAAAGGACTTGAAAGGGCACCTTTAAACTTGCAAAATAACAAAATGATGTTAAAGGTGGGGTTGGCAATGGTCGACGAGCAACTCCAATACTCAAGTCAGCTACTTGAACTTTTTCAAGTGATAAGAACTTAAAAGCTCTCTAAAATGGTGGTTGGAGGTTGAAAATGACCCAACTCTTTTCTTTGTGTGTGTTTGTGATGAGTATATGTGTATGTGTGAGATAGAACCGTTTTTTTGCCTTTATATCGTACACAATGGGTACCTTGCCACGTGACATATTTTTAGTGGTGATTTTGTTGTCATTTCTGAGATATTTTCATCATTTTCACCTTTATCATGCTTTTTGGGCCATTGGGAGCATACTTGGGGAGCAAAAAGGTGGCTAATTGGCAGGGCTTGTTATTTTGTGCAAGTGGTGTATGCTGCAGGTGGTCCAGGATACCTCTGTAAAAGTTGTCTAAACAGTTGCAAACATAACAGTTAAGGACCACTGTTCTTGGTGTGTCATTTTTTGGTTTTTGCTGGTATGACAGCCAAATGTCCCTTCTTTTTCAACAAGATATTTCTCATTTAATTTTGCTCAATCAAATATTCTCTTTGGGTGACAGAAATATCAAACATTGCGAATATTTTTGGATATTTTCTTTGACTACCTTGGTTATGATGTAGCATACCCCGCGTACCCACTTAATTGTCAGGTATATCTGGTATAGGTCAGGTATCCCACCAATGAAAAAATAGACATGTGGTGCTTCATTATTAATCTTCTATTTCTTCCCCCAAAAAATAAATAAAGCTTTATTTATTGTAGCTCAAACATGCATCTCATTAGCATCATCCAGCAAAAAAAAACACAGCAACATAATTTGTTTAGATGTACTTGGATTATGTTCATTAGCATGCATTAACAAAAACAAAAACTTAACACCTCATGTCGCTAAATGATTTTGGTACTATTAACTATCCTTGTTTTCAACTGTCAAATAGTATTGTTTACTTCTAAACAGGTTATTTAGAAAGTTAACCTTGAATATGCTACAAGCTAATTCCTTGTGATTAACACTAGAAAATGTATATTTAATAAGGGTTAAAATTATCATCTTTCACTTAAATTGTTAATAACACTAACAATTTTATTACATTTATAAATTCCTAGCCTATTTTATGAATTATTTATTTTTATTTGTTTTTAAGTATGATTTTTGTGATTTGTAAAATTCCTAAAATTATGATGCTTGGATCAGAAAACAGACGTGAAATTTGGATGCTAAGTGTTCAGAAGCCTTTACAAATTCTAACACTCTGATCTGACATTATTTTTGAATAGTTGAGATTGTGCCACATGTCCGAGTATTTCATGCACCTCGTAATACTAGATCTAACACTACAAATTTGGTCTCAACCACCTCGACAAATGAGCAAAATGAGGCTTAGACTTTTACTTCGATTTTAGCCACTAATTATGTTCGATCCAATGATCCATAATAATTGCAATTTAAGACGCTTGGATTGTATTACTAAATCTCATTTTAAGGTTGTGATTGAAGCTCCCAAATCACCTCAGCTATACCTCATACCTCAAACCTAAAAAATAAACCTGAACCCAATCTTAGTTCAATCTCCCCCTAAATATAAATTTATTTGTTTTAATCAGATTTGACTAGGATCTGGTTAGTATAACCACCAAATGGTTCAAACTAAATCCTAGTAAAAATCCAATGAAAGCAATTGGCACCGTCTGTGGGGAGTGCTACAAAAAGCTTTCGTAGCGATAACTAGTTTGGATTGGATAGTATTTGACTAATAGGCAGTAGATGTACTCTTGGATTTGAATCACCAAAAGGAGAAGCTCCATAAGAAATTCTATTGAGGATCCCTCAGAAAAAAACCGAAGAGGATCCCTCAAGAAAACACCGTGGATTACTCCTTTAAGTAGTGCTCAAGAAAAATGTCAAAGACGATACTTCAAGAAAAATGTCAAAGACGATACTTCAGGAAAACTTTGCAGAGGATTCCTCAAAAAAATGCCATTGAGGATTTTTTAAAAGGATCAAAGCAGTGCAACAGTTTTAAAGATACCTCAGCTCTTCCCTAAGCACCAAAGTAGAGTAAAAAATCTCTTGAATGCTCCAACACTCAGGAAAACTAACAGTATTATGCTTTTTATCTATTTGTATGATTGAATTTTCTACAATATATTTGCTCATCTATATTTGTGGTTGGTCTAGTAGGAATCTTAGTTGATCACTACCATGACATCATATATTTTTAAAAGCGCCTTGATGTCCACATAATAGCAAAAGAGATTTCAAAACCTCTTCTTAAGGTAACATGTGCCAGTTATATAATGACTATGATTTGAGCTATTTTCACCTAGGTAAATCTTATAAATGAGTCATACTTATTTATTCTAAGTAATCATGAGAGAATGACTAATCTTCTTCTTAATTGTTTCTCTCAATGATTTACTCTTGTTATGCATCATGTGAGTGAATAGGCCCTTAATATTTTATTTGGATAAATGATTGATCTTTATTGCCATGTGGTTGAGAATGAGGTTAACTCTTTATTTATTATGATTTATTGATTGTAATTTTTTTGCACTTATGACTTACTTTGTCTAACTCTCATATTGTAGCTCTTGAGTTAGCCTTGTTTTAGCTGATTTATATTGATTGCAACTCAAGACCTGTGAACATAAACAAAATTGCCAACATAGAGGTACCTTAGTTCAGTCACCGACTTATGGGATTGACAACACCTCTCCTATGAAATTTATGTATATCATTAAGACTTATTGCCATGTCTTATCATCATGATCAAAGAGCTAGGAAAGCTCTTAAGTAAATTGCTAGAGCTAGCTTAGTGCAGCTCAATTATCAATCGCCAGAGCTAAGTATAGCTCAAGTAAATAAATTGCCAAATCTAACTAACTATAGCTCAACTATCAGTCGCCAAAGCTATATGTAGTTATATTGGAAATCATTGGACCTATGAGAAAGCTCAACTGCACACTCCAAAATAACTGAAAAGTTCACTAGTGATCAAAAGAGTGGCTCAGCAATGAATGCCTCGTGTACTTCATGCAAAATTTTCATTTTGATTTTTTTATGCTTTAATTCTTCCAACACAAGAAACTAGAAGGATCTTGTTTGGGAGGAAATTTGGCTGCTGACATGAACTAATGTCTTGATAACATATGGAAAAAAAAGTTAGTCAAGTGAAGTTAGTTCTTTTGACTGAATGGCAGTATAGCTCTCAAAGGTTAGAAGGTAATCTTCTTGAGAAAAAGGATAGTTTCAGTCAATATGCTCGACATCAAAGGATATTATCGGAACCAAAATTTTGGTGAATGAGCCAACGAGTGAACTGTGCATGTCATCATGAGAAAGAATAAAATATATTCTTTTTAACTAAGAATAAGAAGCCAATAAGGATAAAATTTCTTTGAGCAAAACAATAAGAGGGGACCACGTCAACTGTCCTTTACTACCCTCTGAAAAGTAGTAGGATCACCATATTAAAAGGCTACCACATGCCTAGTTATGGAAGCAAAAATGTGGCTAGAGGTTTCCTCACCTCTCAAGCTCATGAATGTCATTATCAATGGATCACAAGGCAAATTACCCAAATAGTCTCACCTGAGGGAGGCTAGCCATTAAATGATGCCACGTGTCTAGATGGGCCAAAACGGCCTTAAGCACACTTTAATAAAGCTCGAGGGTTTCTCCAACAGTGGTAATTGCTTGCTCATTTAAAAACAAAGCCATCTTCTTCTTCTTATGAGCAAAAACAACATTGTTAAAGCTTTAAGGTCATTTACTTCCTGAGGTCGCCACTCTATCATTCAAAATCTTACTTAGGATGTCCTTAGATCTCTAGCTCTGTCTCTTTTCTTTTGCTCCATCCAACCTAGGCACTTTTTTCCAGATATGATCCTTAAGAGGCTGCTTCATCTTATTCTCTCTCTATATTTATACCTCATCTCTAAAAAAAGCTTTTTCCCTTGTTCTTCTCTTAGGAAACTCTTTAATCTTCATAAGACCCATATCTCCTTTATGTTATTTACTCCCTATAAACAACCTTGAATAAGGTGTTGTTGATATTATAAAGTAAATCATGTAATACTTTATTTATACAGTGGATTGGAGATGAGATACTCCTATGGATGTAGGCCAAAGGAGCAAACCACGTAAATCTTATGTATTCTTTATTGTTTATGCTTATTTTTCACTTATTATGATGGTTTTTATGGCATATCGTATTTCGTATATGAGTTCACATAAGTTATCCAACGAGCTCTACTAAACTCTCTAAATAAGCTTTCTCGAGCTATCCTTGGGTTCACCAAACCTAACGCCTGAGCTCTCTTAAGCTCCTTGTGTCAGCTCTCGAAATTGACTCTCATGAGCACCACTAAGCTCTCCATATCAATTCACCTCTCAAATCACCTCAGTTCACCTCCAAAATCATCTTAACTCACCTCCCAAATCACCCCAACTATACCTCTTGCTCCAAACATAAGAAAATACACCTAAACCTAAACTTAACCCAATCTCCTCGCAGATATAAATTTATTTGTTTTAACCAGAATTGACCTGGATCTGGTGAGAAGAACCATCGAATGGTTTAAATCGGGTCTTCGTGAAAATCTAGTTAAAACATTATTCAGTGTAACTTATAAATCAAATGACAATTGTAAATTTGTAATTTATATTCTACTTTATTTTTTTATTTTTCTCAAATAAATGTTGACACTATGGAATTAGAATTCCCTTGACATCATAGAAACAAAATTCCTTTAATACCATAAAATCATTATGTATGTGATGTCTTAGAATCGAAATGGTTTTAATACCATAGTGACATAACATCAATGGTACTATTTTCTATTGTCAGTGTGATGTTGGCTCGAGCTGTACTAACACTAAAACTCAGTGTCAAGGAAATATGTTGTTGACACCAAAATGGTATCAGTGAAGGCCATTTTTCTACTAGTGATGATTAGTTTGATAATGTTATAGTTCTTTAAGATAATTGTTGTTAGGTATACTATAGAAATAATTAGCTATGAAGAAAATTATTTAAATATTTAGTAAAATTTATTTTAAAAGTACTGTGAATTTTAAAAGTAGTCGTTTGGTAAATCTTGTTGTTAAACTACTGTAAGAATATAAATAACTAATTGAACAATAAAGTTGAATACAATTTATTTAAACACTTATAAACATGCATATAAATTTTTTTTATTGTGTACATATAATAATTGATCACTAAAATAAATATTTTTATATTATTAATTTTATTGTTTTATTAGTTATCTCAATGTGATTGGTAATAATAATAATCTCTTTAAAATTAATCATTTTTCCTAATTAATGAGGACAATTTTGGAGTTTTATAATATATATGAGGGTGCATATGGAATTGTGTTACATATTGAAGTGATTCCCAAAATTAGATTTTGAAAAGCAATTCTTTTTTCTACTTTTCAAAATCTACTGTAGGATAGGATGATTTTGGCAAAAGTTATTTCTAAAAGAAATTTGACAAATACTAAAATTAACTTTTAACTTTTCTATATTTTTTTAAGCCTCCCAAAAGCAACTCAAACGAACCCTAAGTGCGACCAGCCGACCAAATGATATATTATTTATAGTATAATGTTTAAAAGTAGAGTTGAGCTCCTAACACTTCTTCAAAACTCTTATGAAATCCACTTGTCATATTTATAGCACATACCTTTATGAAAATCACAAAAAGGAACAAAACATTATAATAGAATTAATTAAACTTTAAACGTATTTTTTTTATAGTAAAAATCTTATCATTAAGTTTTTTTTTGAATATATTGTCTTTAAGTAATTTATTTCTTCATTATCTCAAATTATTTTGAGATAAAAAGTTTAATTATATCATAAATTAGGATTTAGAGATGGGAGGTTTATAAGTTGTTGGTAGAGGATATTTTAACTTAATTAAATTCGTAATTATGCTTTTATGTAATTTCTTATAGTAACAAAAATATATTAAAAATTTGGGGTTTTATAAAGATTTTAAAGGGGTGGGAAAAGCATTACTCTAAAAAATAATTTATACATAGAAGCTTATGGGCATAACTTATACTTAAAAGCTTGCTTATAGTTGAGGGTTATTCTAAGTCTTTATATATTTAATTCAAAATTCATTATCAGTTGATGTAAGATATTATCCTTAACATTCTCATTACACATAGGTCAATATTTTCAGTCTCATCCTTATCACGTAGTAACTAGTAAAGTAGTGTGGGTTTATTAATTTGTGCATGAGCTTGACTCTGATACCATGAAAATTTAATAATAAAAACAAAATAAAATTCCATTCATATTATTCATTGCCCAATTTATATCAGAGTATGAAAAAAATAAAATGAACACACAATCAATCATAAAATTAAGGGATGTTCCACATTTACTTTATATACCATAATGGCCATTATACTCCTTATATTTAGACTTCATAATGACAATTATTAGGGAAAGAAATTGAAGATTAATAATGAAGCATTACGTGTCGATAAAAAGTTGTATGATTAAAAGCAAGCACCAGAGGGTACCGGACCTACACTGAGCATACTTGATAATCAAGCTAGTACATAGTGTGCACCATACTTAATAATTAGAGAAAAATAATTAGAGAAATATATTAAGCACCAATTATGTGAAATATCTCCATCTCTTAAAGAGAATATTCGATTTTGTAGAATCAAATAAGGAATATCTTGCTAAAAAAGAAGGGACAACTAGCTATCACACTCGCAAAAAGCAAAAGACAACACACCAAGGATAGTGGTCCTCAGCTACCATGCCAAAAATTACCAAAATAACATTTGTAGAGGTGTCCTGGACCACCCTTCAGTGTGCACCACGTGTACAAGAGAACAAGCCACGCTTGCACCCTAAGCATGCTTCTAACAGCCCAAAAATTATGATAAAGGTGAAAGGACAAAAAAATCTTGGAAACGATAGTAAAATCACAAACAAAAACCTGCCACGTGGCAGGGTAGCTAGGGTACTTCATATATAAAGACATTAAGGTTCTACTTTTCTCATATATAACCATAAATAGTTCACTAAACTGACTTGAGCGTTGAAGTATGATCGTTGGCCACCACCGACTCCACCTTTAACAGTTTTTGTTCTTTTACAGATTTAAGGCATCCTTTCAAGCTTTCTAACTCCAGATCCTAGCCTCTCGCCATTATCATCCTCTTCCCACTTTTTTTTTTATCTCCATAAAAGTACAAAATAACCTGCACACTTTGATTAAGTGAGGTACCCTGCATCCCAAAAATAAATCCATTATTTTAGTTGTGTTTTTTCCGTGTCTCTTGTACCCAAAATCTATATAAAACAATTAGTACCGTCTGGATGGGGAGCTCACAAAAAGCCTCCACAGTGGTTGCCAAACTGATCGTTATGTGTTCTCTACAGTGGTTGCCAAATTGATCGCCAGTATGGCACAACTCACCGTTCACTCCGGAGTTTTAGATAGCAATTGTCTCAGACACTTTCATCATGCCTCAAATACCCTAGTATTTAGGTGCCTCGAATCCAGTAAAGCATGCCACGCTATATTGCAACCAGATGCTTATCAAGGGCATTAACGATAATGCTATGCATCGGATGTTTCCCTGCACACTCATTGGCCCCACCAAGTCTTGGTTCAGATCTTAGAAGGTAAGTAGCCTAACCTCTTCTGGTTAGTAGCAGCGAGCGAGAGCGGATTGGGGGTTTGAAGAAAAACAAAGACGTCTTGTCAGAGCCTTAGCAAAGTGTTTAGACCAGCTGCTCATGAAATTCATTCATGAGTTCTGCGATGCTTCTTCACAAGAACCATAAAAAATTATGGTAGATTGCCATTGCTAGTTACCATCATTGGCAAAGAAGTCCATTGCAATGACCGTGGGGTATCTGTGCCTGCCATCCTATCCCAATTCGTTTCACGAAAAAAGATGCTGAAGATATCTCGTACCCTTATGATGATGCTTTGGTCATCACATTAAAAGTTGTTGTTGGCAAAGTGACAAGAACTTTAGGGGACGCTGGCAGTTCCGTAGACATTATCTTCAAAAATACCTTGGATCAATTATTGATTAAATTGCTAAAAATCACTCCGAATGATACGCCGCTTATTGATTTCGTTGAGGATATTATCTTTTAAAAAAGTATCATTATTATGCTCATAGCTATTGGTAAGGTACCCCGCCTTTCATTCACATGATCGACTTCCCCATCGTGGATAGCTTGGGTGCCTATAATATCATTTTAGGCAAGCCATTTTTAACGAAAACCCAAGCAGCATTATCCCAGCATCACCTTGCCATGAAAATTCTAATTGCCATGAATGTTGTCACCATCAAAAGAGACCAATAGGCAGCCTGGTTGCTATGTTGTCGCCTCTAAAGAAAGCTACCAGATTGCTTTTCGCACTCAATAGAAAATGTACCTTGCTAGGGACAGAGTACCACTAATGAAAATAGACTCAATAAATGTTAAGGCGCTAGGGGTAGCCGAGGATACCCACTTGGAACACATAAGCCTCGCTTGATCATCAAAGCTCAAGTCATTACCAATTTCTTGGCCGAATTCGCGAGGGAACCCCGAGGACCCAAGTAAGGTAATATCTGTGACAGAAACAGAGCAAGTCTGAGAAATTTATGTTAACGACTTTTCCAATCCATATAAAAATTGTGTGACAATAATCATCATTGGCTCAGCCAAAGAGAAGCTATACAACTGTTAAAGATATAACACTTAACCTTTTTCTGTTTATTCCATTTGTTTTCTTTAATGCTTATGTGTTTGTAATATGTGGTTGTCATGTAGGGTACCTAGGGTCCCCTAAATCGGTCAATTGCACTTTTCAATTCCCTAAGTCTCTAATGAAAAGTATGATAACAATGCAGTATCATGTAATGATCCATTTCTCTGTTACCTATAAATGCATTTCCTTTAAAAAATGTGATGATGTGTGTTCTTTTATTCGCCTTTCTATTATAGAATGTAGTTTTTTTTTTTTTTTTTAAACCACCCAAGGGTGGGGGGGTTAGGCGGGACCCCCTTACCTGTAGATTATTAAAATAAAATGAAAAAAATATATGGAGGGGGACCTAAACCAAAACCTCCAAGGAGAAGAAAAAGAACAAAGAAAAAATATAAATGCGAAATCATCAATGCGAACGCCCAGAACGTCGCTTGCGGTGCTTACGACCTTTCCTAGAACGGGAGGAGTGCGGGCCAGCAATACTGAAGTCACGATGATGCACCTCGATACCCTCAGGCTCAGAAGCAAAGTACTCATCAGCTACAGAATTGTCCGCGGAGCTAAACTCCTCGTCTGATTGAGATGGGAGGTTTGGAGGAGGAGAGTGAATACCCATAGCTGGGGAGCGAATAGCGGCGGTAGGCGGACCTCCCGAAGAATGTCGGATCGGTTCACCCATAGACACACCTATCCCTGGATCAACAGTCGCAACGGGAGCCATAGAGGCCGAAGCTGACCCTGAGTCACAGGAGGCTGGTGATCAAGAGCAGGTGCTGCAACTCCTAATGGGCCCTTATCATTCTGGGCCTCACCAACAGGCTGCGTGGGCTTACGAAGCCCGGGATTAGCAACGTAGCAGGAATCCGCAGAGTGACCAAGATGCCTGCACGAGGAACAATAAGCTGGGACCCGCTCAAAGATAACGTCCTGCCAAAATCCGGAATCCCCCTCTCCAATCCATATACGAGGCACAGTGGCTTCGAAACATCATACTCTACCAGAACCTCGAGCTACCGATGGCCGATTAACCGAGGCCGTGGCATGATCAACTCGTAATGGGGTGCCAATAGCAGAAGCAATAGAAACAAGGCAGATTTACAATTGATAAAAATGAACAGGCAAATATGGAAGGGATACCCATACCGGAACAATAGGGGGACTCCTCCGAACAGCGGAAATCATTGCTCCACTTAAAGATGCGCATGCCTCGACCATTAACATACCAAGTCTGGCGCACCCAAACACGCGAATAATCTTCTTCCAAAGAGAGTTTGATCACCACATGCCGGTTGTCAAGCAAGGAGACTTGACAGCTTCCTTTCAAACCCAGGGTAACAAAAACTCTCCGAATAATGTCCATAGAAGGCGGCCAAAGGAGAACTTACCGACGAGAGCTAATGTAAATGGTTTAGCCATGGCTTGTATTTTCCGCTGCTGTTAAAATGGATGGCGGGCTCGCCACGATATAGGGAAGTCGGCTTAACCGGTACTGTGGGTTCTGTAGACCCGTAACTGCATCAAGGAATGACTTATGAGGCCTAGGGGGGGCTGTTGGGTTAAGGATGGATACTGGGTTCAGAACGGAGGCAAATGATGGCTTAGGAGGGGGAGGTTGGTTACGGGTTGCATGGTTGACTGGACGGTGAGGGGCACTAGCCGTAACAACCTGAGGAGTAGGTAATGTAGGGCATTGTGGGTCATGAGATGAGTTCAGAGGAGGCTGGTTGGAGGGAGTCACCCAAGTTGAGCATGGGCCTGTGACGTGGGGAGTTGAGAGGGATTATTGGGCTCAAGGCTCGGCCTAGGTAGGTCAGGCTGTGTGGGAGGGTTTGTGGGCTTAGTTTGGTGTGTGGTGGCATGTTGTGAGCAGTGAGGGGAAGATGGACCTTGTGGCTCATCTGAGGCTGCATGGACCTGTGGTATGGGAGCCAATGTTAGCTTGGAGACGCCTGCATACGTGGCTGGACTGGTTGGAATCAGTGGGTTGCATGATACCAACACGCGGCGGCCAATAAAGTTGGATGCATGAGTCGGCTAGGGTTTTCTGGAGCTGATATTGTTGGGCTAGATACGGGTTGCTGGGGTGGCCGGACGGTAGGTCTGCGGCAGGGGAGGGCACGGGGGGACTTGGGGGGTGTCACCTGCAGCCGGTTGGGTGGCCGTAGTTTGCCGCGGCAGTGCTTGGTGTCGAAAACACGTGCAATGGTGGGCAGCGGAGGTTGTGGCGGCTGACGGGAGGCCGGATCTGCGTCAGGCAGGTCGCGGGGACCTGAGGGGGTCGGTGGGAGCGGTCACAGCCCGCCATGAGGCGGCGGCAGTGGACGGGGAGGGACCGTGTGTCGCGTGGCTTCGTCACGGGTTTCACGGGTTTCATGCGTTGGCGGGTTTCGTGAGGTGGGAGCCACGAGCGATTTTGCCGGTGGGAACGGCGTCGAAGGTGGGGGGCATGCCGCTGCTGGCCGCGACGGCGGTTAGAGGCGCCGGAGATCCGATTCGTTTGGAGGGGACCCGTGTACGCGAGGATCGCCGTGGTGCACGGGGGGGGGCTGGGTGGAGGGATTGCTCAGGCTGGGGGAGGTGGCCGGCAGTGGGGGGGTGCGCCGGTGGTGGTTGGGGACCACCACCCTGCGGCGGCGAATCCATTCCGGCTGGCAACAGTGGAGTTGCCCTAGTACCCGTCACACGTTTGCCCTAGTACCCGTTACGTTAATGTTAATTATATATTCGTCTTTAATTTCATTCCCCTTTACTTATATGACTTAGATGTCTTGTATTTCTCGAAAAAGTGAAATAATGTCACTAGATATTTGTGCTTTATATCTATTATAGAATGTAGTTTGAAATGCTATTCAGTAAGATATATATGCCATTAAACTAACTCTTTGTTTGTTATGTGCAATATTTATATGATGCAATATAGTATCAAGAGATTGCCATATTTCAAAGTAAACTAAGGTACCAAACCTGTTCAGATCATGACGATCTACTTGAGGTCAAACCCAACAAAAGAAATATAAACAAATTACCAGCAGCTTGTTAGAGCAATTATGAAAGTGCCCCTATTTTAATGAAGAGAGAGAAGGTTAAAGAAGACTCGAGGGCGAAGTAGACAGTCATACCCTAATGTCATGAGGAATCATTAAGGTATGCACATGCTTACACCTTTATTTGTTGCTTAAGTAAAGTAAGGGACAAACAATTTACAAGCACAGGGCAATCGCGTGAGTTAGATGCTCAAGTACTTACAAGGTTAGGCAACAATAGTCTTTGTCACTATCTATTTTGCTGATTTGTGTGAATGACGAATAATGAGGTCTTCCACCATTCACAAAAGGATAGGCGAGCAGATGCCTTTGTCACTATTTATCTTACTAATTTGATTCAAAGCAAATGGAGAATCATGAGATTTTGACCA